>JAOXYL010000061.1:1356088-1366433 GCA_028564955.1 Terapon puta
ACACAAGTCTCTGACAATCACACACAAGTACATGCCATGGGCTTAGTTTAACTATAAAATAACAACAATATAACTAAGATTTCAAGGAAAACTCTGGTATATTCTAAGTTAGCAGGCGTAGCCACTGTGGCTCTATGAGTTGTGCTAAATGATTTTCACATGAAGCACTCTTGTCTGTGAGTGTGATCCATCGTGAACAGAACCTAACACCCTGGAAAAGCCAAGGAGAAGGTTTAATATCTAGGTCAAATCCACATAAGGTATCAAAAGATATTTACATGGTGCTGGGGAGGCGTTAGTATGTGATTCACCTCATTTTCATCCTCATCAAACCATTCAGTGAGCCCTCGTGCTCTGTGGATGGAGCCACTGAACACTCCTATGATACAGTATTATATAACAAATCAGTGCTGTTGTGGTTTTGTTGTCGGGAGTTGAAATCTGACACTGATCTATGAATCACAACTTATCTACAGCTGACTCCTTTTCACCCCTTGTCTCAAGTGTGGATCAGCTTTATAGTCTGTATTACATTATAGTTGTACATGGCCTGTCTTGATCGCATGACTGTCGGCCCACAGCACCGACACACACTGTTTACCTGCCACACTCCGACGATAGCGTTGGCGATGAGGATGAGGAGGATGACAAAGGGTTCAACAAAGGCCGTGATTGTCCCCTCCCCTTCTTCGAACCAAGCCAGAGTCTGCGAGACAGAAGACAGGACAGAGAGAAAGATGAAGGTCTGTGTTCAACGTGGTTCTGGGTTAACACTCATTTCATCTGCGTGCACACACACCAGGCTAAACAGTCTGTACAAATACAAACTAACACTAAGTATTTGTGAAGAAGTGATTCTAATTATTTATGCATGTGCTGTGTGTCTTGTGGTTGGACATGCAGTTGCATTTCCTTACAAAAGAGATGCATGCAGCCAGCAGTAAGATTCGAACCAACAGATCCTCAAACTGTTCCAGGACCAGCTCCCAAAGAGACTTCCCTGCACAGGTACATCAAAGAACACGATGATGAGCAGCAGACAAAATAAAGAACCAAAGACAGACTGTGATTTAGATAATTATGGTGGGACAAAAAAAGAGCGGAGAGAAAGAGAATAGGCAATAAAATGACCGATAGACAAAGCTCACCTTCCTCAGCTGGCAGCTCTGTGAATAAAGAAAGAATAAAAAGGAAAGAGAGAGGAGAGAGAAGATGAGATTATTGTTAGCCCTGGTACTTTGTTTTAGGAATTACAAAGCAGAGCTGTTCGTTCCCAAGAACCTGGTGCGTGTGCAGCAGGAGGAGCACTGACACTGTGTTTTCTAATACTTAAACATGATGCAGATACAGAAAATAATACTATGGATATGATACAGACTGACAGCACATTGTGGTAAATCTATATCCATGCACTTTAAATATACTATCAATTACTCAACTTACTCAAAAACTGTGAACTTCTATGGAAAATATTTTTGCACAAATCTCCTTCATCCTAACAGTTCTATCATATATGTTGTTTTATGCTTATTAGATATTTTTAATCTACTTGTGAATTTGTGTCACTTGTATACTAACCTACACCATTTTTCTCATTATTGTTTCTTGTTATGCACCAACAAACCAAGTGTAAACCCACTTGACAAAAAAACTGATTGTGATGAACACACTGACTGAACATGTCCTCAATACTACTGAGCTGAATTTATGCTAATACTATTTTTCTATTAATGTTTTTATCATTATAATAATAGTTTCCACTTTGGGTGGCAGCAGTAGTAATAACTGTAGTAATGAGATCAGCATCACTAAGTGTGACACCTAAATAACAGAAGATGGATGAAGTCCACCACACAGCTCTCTGATTGTGTAACCAACAGTCCATTTGTTGTGAAGAAATGAATGACCGGTTACTAAAAAAACATTTGTACCGTTGGGTCCCCATTTCTCCCTGTTCTTCTTCAGCTGCTCACAGCTCAGTCCTGTAGTCTCATTCACATTGAAGAAGCCCAAAACCTCCTCCACCGTCTTCGTATGAGCATTATCCATCACTGAGGAGGGAGGAGAAGAGAAAACAATATCAGCGACAAGCTCCTTCACTTCACAAAAATCTAACAGTCACTCTTCAGTCATAGTTTAACTTACAGAGACTGTTATAAATCTGAGAGAACGCACATTTCTATACCTATTTGTATATCTATACTTATATATCCTTTACAATAAAAATAGAACATTTGATTATTTTCAGCATCTTATGTGGAAACACTTCTGAAAACTCTTCCTTTTTTTATTTATCTAACAAACTTGAAAGACGGCCTGCTCACAGAGAGAGTTTCTTAGCACCTGCAATAAAAATGACACAGTTACAGCATGAGTTGGCGGGGGAATAAAACGCTGTGGATAACCAGGCAACCACACAGAGCGGGGCCCTCAGAGACAGGAGGCCTCAGGGGCCAGTCTCCACAGAGAGAGCAGCCTCTGGAAATAACAGCCTGCTCTCTGTCAGCCACTCTGTTTATCTGGGCCGGGCCTTTCCGAGGAGCACTTTGGACTTTCTCCAGCCTCCGTGCAGATGTTAACAGGTGGGGGGGGGCTCATCCGGGTCCACCTAATGCACGCTGCTCTTCCCATAATCCTCCATCACTCCATCCTTCAATCACTCCGCTCGGTGTGTCATGGCAGGTGGAGCCCGGTGGACCTGCGCCGGCCCCCCCTCTCAGCCCGGGGACTCTCAGGCCTGCTTTTAACATGAAAAACATCACTACTGTCACATTCTGCCCCCGCGAAACACAGACACAACAGGAGCCGGACATGATGCTGCTGAAGCGACGCGACATTTGACGACGTCCGTTACTTGTCACAGGTCCGAGGCTAAATGTGCGCCTCGCCTAAATCCTACATGATGCTACACGGTGACATAACGGCCCAGACACGTCGCTGCCGCGGTGACACGGCCGCTCCCCTTCGCATGATGCCCATCGTTAGCCGAGGGCTGCTCACACACAGCGGGCAGGAGGAGCGGGGAGCCGCCGGGGAGCCGCCGAGCTCCGCGGGCCGTCCTCCGCGGAGTTAGCCGCGCCGCTAGCTTGGCCAGGTTAATCCTCCGGAGATGAACAGGTCGCTTACCAGAGCAGTGTGCCGTCTGCGCGCCGTCTGTCCGCAGCTTCACCGAGTCCGGGGTCCTCACAGCACCATGCGCCCTCTGCCCGACCCCTCACCGCGACAAAAACACGAGAAAAACACACTTTAGAGAAAAATAGTTTCTACTACAGCCTGTCTGTGTCACCGCCACTGTGACAGCCGCTCATGAGGGGACAAATCACCAGGACGAGATTTCCATGGAAACTCTTTCTAATTCCCGTGTAGTAAAAAAAATAACGTGTGTTTAAGATTAAGGCTTAATTAAGGCAAATGTTTGTCTGAATGTGGTTCTAGTGTATCCAGACAGCGTACTATTATTACTCCTTGTCCTGACTGCAGTGTGTGGACTGTCTGTCGCTAATATATATATATTCCAAACATCAACGTTTCATGAAATCAAGTTCAACACTCTCAAACTACAACTTCCGGTATTAACTTTCAAAATAAGTATTTCTTCTTGAGAAATGCTACAAATTGTTATATAATATAAATTTAAATCTTGTGATAATGTTTTTTTCACTGTTTTTTAGAAATGTTCTTCGGTACTGCACAAGCAACGAATAGGCGACAGCTGTGTCTTCTTCCAACACTAGCGGGCTTGGGCTTTTAATTTTAAACAAAAGTCGGCGTACTTCCTGTATTACTGCGAGTGATTCCGTGTAACTTGGCGCACCTGCCCTTTAATGAACGTGATTAGCGGAATTTGTAAACGCAGAAAACCAACGGAGCTCAGAATGAACCAATTACATGAAGAAGAATCAGACTGACGTGTTATACTAACAAATCAACGTGCAGAATTGTTTTAAGCCCCGCCTATTAGAAGCTTTACGCAGAAGATGTGACGTCATCGTCGAGCTTTCGCCCAATCGCCGGGCAGTGCGTCTGCTGTCGCTCAGCTTATCGACACGCTGACCAATGAGCTGAGTGTTTGGCCTTACTGCAGACCAATAGGACGGCGCTGTAGGCGGCATTATCCGTTGAAGATGTAACGAGCTTTTAAATCTGCTGTTTGAGAAAAAAAAAACAAAAACAACAGTCATCCGTGAAGCATTATGTGGTATTGAAATGTTATATATTATGCATTGTTATGTATACCACAGTCATATTCTTTGTTTTCATCTGCATCCCCTGTGGATGTTCAGTATACATGTTACATGTATGCATCAGTTGGTCAGTGGGTCAGTATGAACACACACACACACACACACACACACACACTCATTTTGAGTTCAAAGTACCTACACAGAAACAGACTTATACAGATAAAAACAGACCCTAAAGCTGGAGAAAGGTAACATAATATATAACATAATAACATAATATATAAGCTCCACACACCACACCGGCATACTGTGACATGCAGCATTTGTGAAGAAAGGTGCTGCCATCAGAGCCCAAACCATGAAACCTCTTTCAAAGTCATTTAGATATTTTCCTCTCAATCATATTGTATGGAAATATCAGGCTTAATTATTTTTCTGCATCCATTTATTCAGACCTCTCTCCATATATATAAACCTGATTCTGAGTTGAGAGTTGCACAGTGACTGTGATAAGTTAGGTCAGTTATAAAAAGACTGAGGCAAATGTATGTCAGTGGGCAGACCACATGGGAGATACCAGTGTGGAGCAAATTATGTCAACGTGTAACTAATTGTCATTTATGTCTCCTGCACCATTTAGTTTCAACAGTACCAACGGTGCACCAACCCCTGCCTCCATTATTCATCACAACACAGTGGTTTGGTAGAATGTTTTAATAAAAAAAGTCAATGCTTCGTACAACAGAAAGTCTGTCTCCATCCTGAAAGAGCTGTCCTTCCTGAGGTCTCCATTTTTTTCCTCTGCTGAAGTTATTTTCTTTTGTGAGTTTTTTTGGGACAGAGGGTAAATGTCTCTGAGACATGGGGTGTAATGTTACATAACATTCATGGTTCAGTGTGTGCCTGCACTCATGGTTCAGTATACCATTCAGTACTTTTGTCATGTGTAGTTATTTAGAGAAATGTTAACATTTAAATGTGGCTCACTGACTAATTGACACATTTAAGTGATGCTGTCGTATATATGCCATCAGTTTGGCACTAATTGCTGTCCATTTTCACTGTTGCTAAACGGGAATCAGTAAAACTCCCAAACAGTGCGTCTAAATCACAGGATGGCAGGAACACAGCTGACAGATAATAACTGGTGTGTTACTTAAACTTTCCTGCTAAAACACTTGCTCTGGATTCTCTGTTCTGTGGTGTGAGTCGTGACATAAATAGACTATCATTAACAGCAGTTTTTTGAGTCACAGGATGTACCGAACCGAGGCAGTCACACACTGGGAATGTGAATGGGTCAGGATGGATACATGTACTGTTACAGCGCTACATGAGACACGTTCGTGATGTGGGGCGACACAAGATGACTTGATTTTGGTTGCCAATCTTGCGAAGTCTTCCTCACAAAGGATATTCACTCCACAGGCTGAAAGACAAAGAACAAAATTATTTCCAACAGATTAAAAATTGTGTAATCATTTAGCTTAAAATATGAGCTGAGTGGTAACAAGTCCAGTTAAAACACAATCACTGTAGCATGCAGGTGCTGATACTTGCACTAACATCACAGTGGTGCACCGTGCATCTTTTAGAGAATACCATCTTTACTGCATACATTTACAGGAGAAGTAGAAATGACCAGGAACACAGGAGCACACAACATAATAGTCAGCCTTTTTCATAAAAACACTATTACATCTTTTACCATGAAAAGGTAAAAATCTTGACTCATTTTCATCTTCAATAAATGGAGCAAATTCTGTACCCACTCAGCTGTAGGTTCTCTTAATGCTTACAGATAACCCTCACCCTACAGCTGACACATCCTGTAACTACTGCACCACAGCTGGAATTTAGTCCACTGGATTACAGGTGATGGATGCACTTTTTAATTAGAAAATGCGCAATGTGTTTTCATTTTCAGGGAAGTGCACATCAGTGTGCACCTCCCTTTGAGAGTGTTCATCTTCTGATAGAAGCCTAGTTACATTATCTCCAAAGAGACAAACCCCATTTTAGTGCAATGAAAGCGATGAAGTAGTCATATGATTATGTTACTTTGAAATGCTGATCATAACCAAACAGTGTTTTGTTAAAAAAAAGTTTTAAGGTTTCCATAATCTAAATTAACTGTGGCCAAGCTAAGGTCTTGACATGACATTAGTTGCTGCTTTGTGTGTGTGTGTGTGTGTTTGTGTGTGTCTGTGTGTGTGCGTATATATGTTACCTCTGCTTGTCTGTGTGTGTTTGCAGCAGCAGGTCTCTGATCTCCTCAGGTGGGTTCAGACCATGAAGCTTTGCTCTGTCCCATCTCTGCAGCCTGGTGATACCTGGATACAGAGAGATGGTAAGCTAAATCATTCTGTGTTTCGTGTGATTAAAAGCTTCTCTTTTCTTTTCTTTTTTTTTTTTTTTTTGCAGACTACACTACCTTTCCTGAAAAGAGCACACCCAAAAGTAAAAAAAAGAACAACAGCTACACAGCTGCGCTGTGGATCAAAATGTCAGTGCAGTCTCTGTTGTTTTGATGGAGCTGTGATTAGCTGAGACTTGTATCAACCATGACAAACATGCCACTAAACAAATATCTATGTATTTCATACATTGTTTAAGCTTCACTTGTGGTATGTTGGCCACTTGGGGGCAGCAGAGCTTGTCATAAACACAGCATCACATATATGATCGCTGTGTGAATTTGACACAATGAATGCATAAAGAAACCAGGTTTCCATTTAAACAGTCAGGAGTTGTTTTTATAGTTACATGGTGAATGTAAGCTGAATATTTTTGTCACTATCTTTGTATGTTGTTACTAGGCAGGTAACTAACAGCTGTAAACAAGGTTAGCAATAATGAGAAAAAGTCAAATAAAAGAGAAAATCAAGTAGGAAAGCTGATTAAAAAGGGCCTTACTGTCAGTTAAAAAATAATAAAATATATGATACAATAATGAATAGCATGTATCAACTGGAGTATATTTTGAATGCATCTGTTGGAGCACCGACTGGTGCATTTTATAAAATACACAAATTCAAATGAATAACGTGTGGATAACATTTACTTGGCAGTACTGTTTCTGCCAAAGTCAGATCTTCTGCAGTGGGAGCGTGTGCATGAAAGTTACCTGTGCAGGGCCCGAATCTCCAGTCCAGATCAAACTGCCTGAGCTTCTGAAGCTCCTCCTCTTGGACCGCTTCTGCTCTGCTCTGCTCTGCTCCAACAGGGACAAGTCAAATCAAGTATCAGAAAGAAATCTAACATGGGACCAACACTAATAATATTCAACTAGAACCTCTTACATTTTAAATCACTTAGAAGTCACATTTTCTTTTTAGTGGATGATGCATTTTCATATTCTGTGAATCCCTAAATATTACAGAATACATACAGTGTACAACACGAGCTGCGTCTGCTGACTGAGCTGACTGTTTTTCAAAGTGATGTTCCAAACTATTAAAGCCTGTTTCATGAGTGGAGCTTTGACACCACCGAGCGCCAGGCCAACTTCACCTTTGGGTGGTGGAGGAGGGGTGGACCTCTTCTCTCGTTTCCCCCCTCTCCTGGCCCTCTTCACCACCTTGAATGAATCGGTTATCAGTCTGTGCTTGGTTGTCATGGTGACTGATCTGGAACGAACACACACACACACACTAACTTTTACATATGTTTCCATCACATTCTTAATAACAGTAACTTTGGAGATTTCTTCCACACAAATAATAAAAGTAGTTTTATTCTGAAAGGATGTGGACAATCCTACTGAGAGGTAATATTTCTGCACACTCAAAGACAACACCATCCTTCTCCTCCCTGATCTGGTAACAGTGGTTATGACACATGTGTCTTCCTGTCCAGCCACACCACATTAACCTGAGTTTCTTTCACATTAAGAGGCTCATGAGCGGCTGCAGCAGAGAGGAGAGGGACCAGCTCCACCTCACGGCTCCAACCCACAGCAGGACAAGTCCGGACAAAGCACCCACGGGGAATAATAACCAATAATCATATAATTGTTGTGGAGGGTTTCACCGTTTCAGCAGTCAGTAGTAATGTGGAGCTCTGAGACACAGACACACACACAGGTCACTGCAGCTCCTCACACAGCGCCAACACTTCTTATCGCCTTCACCTATCGACAACCTTACAGGCTCTGAACTCACCTCTTTGTTCTCACTGTCACAGCTCCGACAAAAAGCTCCTCTTCTCCGTCCAGGCTGCAGTGGGCGAGTCCATCAAAACAGTCGGTGACGACGTTTCCGTCTTTCTTCTTCTTCTTCTTCCGTCTGACAGGTGGGCTCCATACTGTCGAGCCTCTCTGCCGCCACCTGCTGCTTATTTGTGACATTACAGCTCAGCAGCAGGATACAGTACAGTCAACACTTCATGGTATTACCACTGAGTTCACACTGTGATATGAGGAATGAAATGTGGAGTAGCAAGTGTAAAAACGTTATTTAATAATAATGAACCTGCAGGATTGAGTGAATAATAGATATAGATATAGATATATTATGAATTATACATAATACAAATAAAGTGTTTCATATAGTGTCTGGCAGACATTCAGATACACACATTTCTCAGATGAGTAACTTAGTGTGAGCATTAAAACATGTACAGAAAAACCAGCAGCACTTTCTCTGTTTCAGTTTAACATGTGCTGTATGGACAGTGTGGAGGCTCCACAGAAAGAGTCTGAGTGAAAATAATTTGCCTCTGTTCCAGAATTAATAAAAATTCACGCAAAAGACTGACACCTCTAATACCACAAATACTGACAGAATGCAGCCGTGAACATAAACCTGATCATCAATGTGTTGTATGATGTTCAGGCCATATGTGTAGGTAAGGTTGGTATTTGTCTTTAATGAATGCCTCATCCTGTGAGACCAAGATCTTTTCAGTTAGCCGACCTGCTCAACAGAAGAGAGTGAGTGGCAGATATAATTTGAGACAGCAAAGATTTCAGCTAAAAGATTAAATATGACATTAGAGGGTAGCATTGGTAGATACCATTAAAAAAAAGTTCTGCTTTGCTAGTAACATTTAATGTTAACTAAAGTCCTGCGAAAATGTTTATTATTGTTTGTCAAAATTTAATAACCCATATATTTCATGAATTCGTGTTGGTAAAGACCTCACACACCGCAGAGTGTGTTCACCATTTGGTAAACGTCTTATGACAAGAGCAGCATTCGTCACTGTTGCTGATGATTACAGTTCAATTGATCGCAATAAATCTTAGAATGGCTGACCAGCTTCAGCCTCAGCAAGAAAATAACAACAATCACTGTAATTCTAATAATCATTATTTATTTACTGTATGAGGCTTCATGGAGACAGTTAGACTCAGTAGTGGCTGAACTCTTCACCACTTCCACCCATCAGAATGTAAAGACAAGACATTATAGTGCTTTGCTCTTTATCTGGGCTCCCATTAGCCTCCACAAAGTGGCTTTGTGGCTAATGCTTCAGCTACATGGGTAGATATAACCCTCACAGTGAAAATGATGACCATGATGATGATAGGTGACAGGAAGGCAAACCACAATCAGCTTCTCTCTATCTCACTGGTCGTAAATTTATCAAATCAATACAAATCTTTTTGACCGGTTCTGGAGCCTTCTGCCTCTGTATTTCCTACTCTGTCTCCTTTATCTCTCCATCCAGACAGATCATACCGTATCATCTTACCGTATAATCTAATCTAAGGTGTGTGTCTGCGAACGTTATGCTCTTCAGTGTTAACTGAAGAGAGAAATGCCACTTTCTCTTTGTCAGTGTATTTATGGAAATCTAAGGAACGCTTATGAGAGATGTGCAATTTTGGAAACAAAAATTCATGTATCATGATTGTTTGTTTTTACATTTTTAAGTTTGGAAATAATCAATTTCATTTAATTGTTGTTCATATATGATTGTGAATACATTTTTTTATCATACTGTAAAAAATACAGTAAATACTGTCATTTTTATGGAGCCAAAAGTGTCTATTTGTTAAACAATTATCTTTGAAGGAAGAACCGAAATGTTATCATCACACAAAACTTGCTGGTTGTCAGCTTGTAACCACAACTGCCGTCAGAGTTGTTCCCTGACCTGACCATGTGATCATCATTGTAACTTAAATGATAACATGCCTTAAACTTCACCATCAT
>JAOXYL010000061.1:1675158-1686987 GCA_028564955.1 Terapon puta
CAACCGTCGCGACGAGAGCTGGTCTTCATGTGCCGGCACTGAGGTAGCAACAGGAAATCTGATTGGTCGAGAGCAGCAGCAGGCGTTCGGAGCATTTTGATTGGTAAGAAATGGAGCAGTGGGATTTTTTTCATTGGTAAAAAATGGAGCCGGGCTATTTTTTTGATTGGCAAGAAATGGAGCCGGGGGAGACATTTGAATGGTAAGAAATGGAACCAGGGGAGACATTTGATTGGTAAGAAATGGAGCCGGGGGAGACATTTGATTGGTAAGAAATGGAGCCGGGGGAGACATTTGATTGGTAAGAAATGGAGCCTAAGGAGTTGTGGATTGGTGAGAAACTGAGAGGAGAAAGCGATCGTACGACTTGTAGTAGGGACTGAACGCCGGTCAGTTACAGGACAGACATATAGAGACACTGAAAAATCCCATAAACTCTACTTACGTGGAGTTTAGAGCAGCCATTTAACCTAACTTGCGTTGTATCTTGAAAAACATGCAAACTCCTCACAGAAGGGTCCCGGTCGGCCGGTGGGTTCGAACTGGCGACCTTCGGGTTGTGAGGCTGAACTGCACCACCGCACCAGCAGTATGGACACACTGAGGACTCCTCACCCAAATGAACCGATCGATCGTTTTGAGAGCATCTCCTTGGGTGACGATGTACAAAGTCCACCTTTTGCACTCATTTATACCTGAGATACTATATATTTCTTATATGTATATTCTCAGGTGCCCTCCCTCTGTACTATATACAGGTATACTTACAGTTATACTTATAATTATTTATCTTTTTTATATTTCATTAAAAAATATTTCTTATATTTTATTATTATATATATTTTAAAATTGCATTCTCTGTCTGGCACTTCTTACTGTATATTTACACTGTTTTTTCGCCGCTGTTACGCCTGCACTGTGGGACAAATAAAGGAAATCTGAATCTGAATGTATAACACTTAAGATTAAATAATTTCATAGTGGCTAATAAAATATCTATTGTACATTTAACAAAAGAAACTTGATCTGTTCACAGTAGAGGATCATTTCAATCATTAGTTCCCAAATGTGTGTCTGCTCTCAGTGTGGTGAGACAGATAAAGAAGCCAAAAGATGAGGACAAAATCTAGTGAGAAATGAAGCAGCACCATGGAAACATCAGTACACGGCCCTCAGATTTATTGTGACCGTTAACAACAGTGTAATGACTCTGAATTCTGTGGAATTATTAGGCTGATGTTTCCAGCGAACCCTAAACGTCATCCTGGCCTCTTGTGATTTGAATTGGAAATAAATTGAGTGCAACAACTAGGTCGGTCTCATTTTTTTTAACAGAAATGATTCTACTGTATCAAAATCAACAGAGTAATGACAGCACATTATATTAATATTTAATACTCACAGGATTTTGGCTTTACACTTGCAGCATGGTGGCAACACATCACACAGGCATTTCAGTCTACATGTGAGAACCAGAAAGAGAAAGACCAAACAAGGTCTTTTTCAGTTCATTTATTAACAGTCCAGTATAAATGACATTACTGCCAACAATCTCTAAAAGCATATTAAAGTCTGCTGGAATTTGTATTGTGTGTTCTTTCACATACAGGCAGCTTTTAGTGTCAGTGAAGCATGAAAATCAACTTGCATACAGTTGAAAAAAACAATGATCACAGTGCTTTGTTGATACATGGTATTGCAGTGCTGACTTTCACATCGGCCACCTCAAGATGCATTCAGAAAAAAGACTGCCTGGAGCAACACATTCAAACGGTCAGTAGTAACTTTAAGTCCACATGATTTGTAGCTAATAAACTAAGGCGTGAAAAACACTGGTTTGGTCCTTTAATTGAGAGCTAACAGTCGTATGGTGCTTCATCGCATATCAAAGACACAAAACACAGTATGAGACGGCAACGAGCAAACTGGAACTGGAAACTGTTCCACATGTTTGTATTGCTGCCCTACCATTTTCAGAATGGGGGAAACAGTAATGTGCCCCCGTGTGTATGAATAAAATACTATCAGCATTAACAGTCCTGCCCTCATACTCCCCCCTGTGTGATCATCCCAGTCCCAACCCTCCCCTGGCCTGGGGTCCACAGCCGGTGGCAGACTGCTGATGAGTCCTCAGGTTGCAGATCCAAGCAAACCTCTTCCCACACTGGTCACAGCTGAAGGGTTTCTCCCCAGTGTGAACTCTCTGGTGCTTTTTCAGGTTCCCGGCCTCTGAGAAGCGTTTCCCGCAGGTGTCACAGCGGAAAGGTTTCTCCCCCGTGTGGACTCTCTCGTGGGCCTCCAGGTTAGACAGGCCGGAGAAAGCCTTGCCGCAGGCTCTGCAGACGTAGCTCTTTCTACGACGCTCACCGGGCAGCATGTTGGCGGCTTGGCCTTGACTGTGGTGAGCCAGAAGGCTGGCTTGATGTTGTGCGGCCGCGGCTGCCAACGCTGTGGATCCTCTGACAGGTAAAGATAACTGTGCAGCCACTGTGGAGCTCATGGTCCTGGTGGCGGAGCTGATACCAGAGATACTTGTTTTATCAGCAGCGACAGTGTTACTGACAGCGGCTGTGGACAGTGTGGTCTGTGCGGAGCGAACGCTGTGCTGCTGCTGCTGAGAGGTGCCGCTGCTGTGACAGTGCTGCTGCAGCAGCTGAGCCTGAGCGCCTCTTATCATGGAGGAGCTTCTGCTCCATGGAGCCTGGGAAGATGGAGCCTGCATCCTCACAGGGATGGACACTGCTGACAAGTCTGGAGCAGAAAACACAGCGCGCATGACATCGTTATTGACTGAAACACACACACACACACACACACACACATATAGGGAATCTCTTACTTTGTGACACAGGCGTCTGGAGGTGAACTCTGGAGGAGAAACTCCGCCCTCCACTCATCTTCACTGAGGACACTGAGCCTTGTGGGGTCTGAAGCCCGTGTTGAGGTTGTGGTTCAGCCTCTACAATAATAACTCCATCCTGGTCACACTCTGCTGAGTCCTCGGTGGCGAAGGAACAGGAGGGGCCGCCCGGGGTCGATACGGAGTCACTGTCAGGGGCCCAGCGGGTGAAGAACGTCTCCAGTTCGAACAGGGAGTACTCAGAGCTCAGGGGGTTGTTGGTGCTGGATCTCTGCTGTGTTTGGGGGTTGGCTGGCGTGTTGGTGTCCGGGACCCTCAGCTGGACTGCCACGACACTGCTGGGATCTTGTGAGGTCACGGGGTCCGGGTGAGGTGCTGCAGACTGGGGAGAGGAAGGGGCGGGGTACATAAGCAGAGGAGAGAGTCATTAAGACCTAAAGTTAATGACTTCAGTCTCATCAGGGAACAAGATGAGATGGACGTCTGTATAAACAGCTGGATGTTAGAGGAAAGTGCTTCTTCCCCTTATAGCGGATGAGGAAATGAGAAAATGTAGGGCCAGCAGGTAGACTGGTAGCTAAGTTGAAGTGACCTCGGTAAAGATACTGAACCCCCAAAGACGGGCCTGACTTACATCATCACATAGAGTTTTTGCTACTATTTCTGTCCCTCAAGAACCCCAAAGCATTTAGACTGGAAGCAGAGGGAGTTAGCTTGGCTGGCTCTGCTCAAAGGTAAAAAAAACATACACAGACCAACCACCGTAGACTTTACAAATCACTACTCAAACAGATGACACGCTGGGCTTTTATCAGTGGTTTCACACTGATGCCTTATCTCCATCTGAGGCGCCCAGAAACAGCCCACAACTTCAGAGGTGTTAGTGAGTGTATACTTTCACTCTGGGCGGTCGTTGTCTTCATGCCAAACTAAGCACGTCTGTCAGCGAATGGTTGAAGGCTCCTGCTCAGGGTACCAGGTTTGCCTTACATGCTTATGAGTCCTAAGTGAATGTGCACGTGTGGTCATTACATATCAAAACAATGCGATGTATGATGTTAAAATTGTGTCACAATTTTGTAATGTAATGGTTTATAATGAAAACACAAGCTCACATGTTGAGTTTTTGTAAAGTTTTAATGATTTACATCAATTAAATCATTGCAAACTGTGGATGCTGAGCAGGACTTACAAAATTGTGACACAATAGAAAAAGCTTGTTACATTGACAGTATACGTTTATGCTACAATAACCTGTGCTTTACATTGTAGTAACACTACAAAGTCCTCATGAACACTTTCATCAAGGAGAGAATTATTTTTGTAGATAAAACAAATGTAAAAACAGAAGTACCAGAAGTCCTGGATTTTTCAGAGCAGGGTGCATTTCCACTGGAAGACTGGATGATTAAAACAGTATAAATATATATATAAAAAAATCACACTGTATTACTGAGTTTAAAAAAGATTCAAACATTATCACTCTACCCTGCACTGGACTGTGCCTTATCCTTCTGTCTGCACGTTTTTGTTGTCTTGCTTTTTTGTAGATTTATATCCAAGGCAACTTTCAAATAGTTTAAATAGATCCCTGCCTCTATAAGCCCTTATTTGCATCTGCTCCATCATGCAGGACTGATATCATGCGTGTGAACAGAATCACGTCAAACTCTCGTGACTTTTCTCAAACGGACACACTGTCCCTGGTTCAACTCAGCCGCTTTCTGTGAAGAGTTAAGCTGCTTTCAATCAAACAGCTTCCTGCACAGCTATTTTACACCAAAGATAGTGACCGGCTTAAAGCGGCATGTGCAGGAAGTGTTGGGTTTCAGTGAAAACAGCGTTAAAAAACGAATAAGAGGGAGAGTAAGAGTGTTTGTATCATAAAGACAAAGCGTTCTCAGCAGAGTGGCAATAATGATGGTTACTGAACAGATGAAATGAGTGAAGTGACACTGAGTCATTACAGTACAGGTAACTCCACCACTTCTTCGTGTTTATTGAGCACCGGCCTTTATTTGCTCTCTGCCACTATTTAAATAGATTTAGTCTAATGTCTGGGTAAGAAGTTCAATTCTCTGGAGCATATTTTGGTCCAGGGCAGAGGGCTGGATGTGCTCATTATCCGTACATGTTGATAATCGTTTGATTTTCTACATCCCTACGTCTGTGGGTGGTGTCTCTTTTGGTGCTTTTTCAGGTTGCTGGGGTCAGAGAACTTCTCGGGGCAGAGCGAGCACTGGTACGGCCTCTCCCCGGTGTGGATGTTCCTGTGGATCTTCAGGTTCCAGAACTGGGAGAATTTCTTCCCACAAATGGTGCAGCCGTACGGCCTCTCTCCCGTGTGGGTCCTGAGGTGGGACTCTAAATTAGCTGGAGAGCTGAATCCTTTACTGCAGAACCTACAGATACAAACCTTCTTCTTGGGGATTTTCTGCTGCGTGTCAGCGCTGGTGTAACTGCCCTGACCCGGACCCAGGTCCAGGAACTGCTGTGGCCCCTGTATCTGACCTAAACACTGACTGGGATTGGACTCCTCTGAGAGATCAATAACAGGGGGCTGCTGAAAAGTCACAGAGGTGTGGAAGCCTCTGGAGCTTTCAATAGCCAATCCCCTTCCTGCTGAATCCTCAACAGCCAATCCACTCCCAGAGTCGCCATGCTCTGCTCCAATCAGTGCGCTCGGCAGGTATGAGAGGGGGGCGCAGTGCGAGGACGGCCCAGGGAGGCTGTCGTCGTGACAATAACTAACCCCCCCATTAGTCCACAGCGAAGAATCACCATAGCTGACCTCTGTGAAGCCCCGCCCAGACTCCTGCAGGTCAGACAGCTGATTTGTGGAGGTTTGGGTGGTTTCGTCAAACGGCAGCACTGCTCTGTAGTCGTCAGTGCTCGACTCCACCAGGCCTGCATCCAAAGAGAGAGAGAGCTGACTTTGTACACATGTTGATGTTCCACTTGCATTTTCAATGTTAAAGCTGCTTTTCACTGTGAGACAGTGGGCGCTTAATGCTGAAACCAATAAGAAATACTGTGGCCGATCGGGGTGAAAGGCTTCATGGTGTGACGTCAGATTCACGTCCACTCACCCTCCTGTATGCTGAGGCCCGTTTGGCTCTGAGCGCCCGTCACCGGCTCCACCTCCTCCACCTTCACCAGCACCACATCTGGCTCCTCCTCCTTCTGCACACACAATAAAGAGAGGAGCTGTCTGAAATTACTGCACCACACACACACACACACTCACACACACACGGATGGCTGAGAAGAAGCCGTTTCACTCACATCGAGATAAAGAACATGATCAGGAGTGACATCGAGAGATTTCACCACTTTGCTTATGTGGAGATGAATCCAAAGTAGAGCTGATATTATCTTCTTGCAGATGTATCAGTTCAGTCCATAAATACGATCTATCTATCTGTGTTCATCAACTGGTCCCTAACTGAAGGCTGTTGGGTGTTTGTAATGATGAAAACCCTCATATTGCACAATGTTATTTCCTCCATAATTAATGGCGACCAGTGCAGCATTAATGAGACAAACATTTTTAGTTTTCCTCAGTCATTATGCAAAAAGGAAAAACACAATATTTACCTTAAGAATATAAAGATTGGCTTTAAAAATCCAGCACTGATGATGATTTTGATGATTACGCTACAAGCAGCAAACACTGTGTTGGCACCAAACATACTGCAGCCTTCAGGTAATCACATGGTACAGGACAGTTCAGGTTACAAACACAGATATATCTAATCACTGATTTGAACCTGTCTTAAACTGAGAGCTGATAACAAAGTGTGACCATCAGCAGTGTTCGTTTGGTTTCTCATGAAGCTAATGTTGGACAGTTTAGACATGACAATGTGACTCACTGTCTGCATGAAATAGGACCACTCACTGGTTTAAGAGGCATATTTTATTGCAGTAATGAAATGTTGCATACAAAATATGAAATATTTCCACTCTAAAACATGTTTAGAAAGACAGTTCGCTGCTTCATGACGCTCTCTAACATTTACGAGGAACACGTGGATACCATGGACCATCAGACGCAGTGACTGACTGAGTACTGGCCAAGACTGATTTCCAACACAAATATTCATTTATTTATTTATTCCAACCATTTAACAAGACAGTGTGTAACACAGATCACCGGACAAACCACACTTGGAAATGCCCAACATTTGAGGGAAGTAGAACCACCATGTTCACACCAGCCAGGAGCTGCTGCTTTTACTTTAGTCTTGAAATTTGTAACTATGCTGGCTAACCTCAATGGGACCACAGACTTTGAGCCTAAACCTGATTTATGCTGTGATTTACTTTAGAGGGCCTAAAGCTGAAGAGCCCTGCAAGGCTGGAAACATGTGAATGTAACAAAAGAGGGGGACAGAGTGATTGAGGTGTGTATACAGTGACCAAAACTGACCTCTGAGCATGGTCATTATATAAACTGATGGCAGCGTATGCTCAACCAACAGTATAACTATGGGCGTAAAGCAGAGAGCAAGTCAGAGATGCTGTTGGTTTGACTCTGAGTCTCACCAGATTTGTGATAATAAGAATAATAAAAACAATAATAATGATGATAAAACTTTATTTATACAGCACCTCCAAAACTAAGTTACAAAGTGCTTTACATCTCAGTCATGTGCAAACAGGATGACAATAAAGTCTCTTGATTCTTGATTGATAAAAACCAGACAATTCAAATAATAAAAGTATAAAATGGAATAATATAACATACAAACACTGATAATAAACCAACAGAAGACATGGTGGAAACAAACCATTGTGTAAGTATTAATACAAAGTTTTGAGGGAGGTTTAAAAGCTGTCACTGATTGGACATTCAGATCCTCAGGAAAGCTGAGGACCTGACTGCTAATCTTCTGGACAAATCTTCCGCTGTGTGACGCGTGGCCCCAACATGTGTACAGGGAACAGACACAAGACACAACACATCTCAGGTCTACATGCCAGTAAAATGCTTCCCAATGTTTCAGCTGTTCTGGACCCTGGATGTAATTTTCTACCAAGTTCAAATTGTCCAAAAGCTGCTTCGCCTCAGCCATCGATTTTTCTCCCGTCTTTACAAACACACATTTAAAAACATGTTTATTTTCGACTTCTGAGTGAAACATTTAGAAAGATAATCTTAAATCCTTTTCTACAGCTCTGCAGTGGACCATCAGACCTGACAGACTTCAGACAGGGGACGGTTCAGGTCCGTTCCCAGGTCTCCTCTTCAGTATAAATTTCCGGGTGGCTCTTTTGCTGGTGTGTTTTCAGGTTTCTTATCCAGGCGAATCCCCTGCCACACATCCCGCAGCTGTACGGTTTCTCTCCCGTGTGAACCCTCTGGTGTTTCCTCAGGTTCCCGGCCTCGGAGAACATCTTCCCGCAGGTGGAGCAGCTGAAGGGCTTCTCCCCGGTGTGGACGCGTTGGTGGATCTCCACCTTCTTGGGCCGGTTGAAAGCCTTGCCGCAGTAGCTGCAGACGAACAGTCTTTCCTTGGCGGCGGGTCGATGCTGCACTTTGCCGCCGTCACCGAGGGGCTGAGACGGGGGGACGCTGGGGCCGTAATGGGTCCAGCCGTTAATACTGGAAGAAGTGGACGGAAAATCGGCCGCCGCCAGCGAGTACGAACAAGTCGGCCTCCGCCCTTCGCCTTCGACCCCCGACCGCCCGTCAAAAAACTCCTCAACCAACAAGTTAGCGCTTTTATCGTTGTCACACAACACGTCAAACTGCGAGTCGCTGCTGCCGTCATCGATATACTGGGGGAGGTTCATCGTTTCCGGCAGCGAGTCTCTGCCCTCAACAGAAGCACTGAGTTCACACTTAAGGAGAGGAGAGGAGTCACTGACCTCCACTCCTCTGCTACTGCTGCCGGCACACCTCGTCCTGCCGCTCTGGGTCTGGGTCTGGGACTGCGACGGGCTGGAAGTGGCCTGGACGTCCTGGTGATCGAGGCTTCGTCTCTGCCCGGCGGGTCCACAGGGGACACGCTCCACCACTCCTTTACAGACGCAGAGAGGAGAAAGAACTGAGTGGTTAATGCTCTTCATACAGACAAGGTTCATGAATGTATAAATGTTTGTGGCTCCTGTCTGCTTAGACTGATTCATCCGTCTAATGTTTTGTTGATTAAATGATCCATTATCATTGTCCACACTGTCTTTATGAGCTAATCCAGCAGCACGCTCATGTTCTCCTTTAAACACTGATTCTGTTTTCATTCATCCGTTTCCTGCCATCTCTACTTTACTATTCCTTCTGTTAAGTTGTTGACCGTGTAAAGCTTTTGAACAAGGTGAGGCATTAAGTCCTTTTGTGGGCTTTTAATGTGAAACTCCTGCATAAAGTGTTGAGTGTTAAATTAAAATCTGATTGAATTATACTCCAAACGTCAGGAAGAGGGTGCAGCAGAGGCTGTAACATACTGACAGTCTTCGTCTTAGTATCACTAAAGCTTCACATCCACTGAGACCTACAGTTCCCTGAGCTGTGGTAATCCTATGACATCACTATGACATCATCATTAGTGATTTTCTCAGACTTGAAAAAAAATAAATAAATAAAGCTCCTCCAAAGCCACAGGGGACATTAGTCAACTGCAGAACACAGGCTGAAGAAGGAAGCATTGGCTGTTGTTAGTGTTTTAGTCCATGTGCAGATACTGTGTGTGTGTCCGTACTCACCATCATCTCCTATAAGCGGCACATCATCCTCAATTTCTTCAACTCGTGACATGTTTGCCTCCACCTTCTCCTCCTTAACCAGCACTGGCTCTGGCTCCACCAGCTCCACATCTGGAGACTACACAACACAGCAGCACTGTCAGAGAGCGGTTTGGTCTTCATGCAGCCACAGTACACACACTCTCTGTGTTTGTGCTCAGCAGTCCACCTGTCCCATCCCTCAAGATTTCAACATCCACTCATCTCCCCTCATCAGGTGTGCAGTCCTCCCCTGTGCTCACCTTGCTCTGGATGCGTTCAGAAGCGATGGACTCGCTGGTCGCGTCCTCTGCAGCAGCTCTGCTCGTCCACAGAGACACGTCCATCTGTCGCTCAAACACCCCGTCTGCACAGAAACAAGACATCCCATTCAACAAGATCCAAACAAAAACAGGCATATTGTCTGAGTGATGTGTTCTTACAGCGAAGTGAAGACTCAAACACACACACACACACCTCCATGTGAATGTTGCTCTGTATCTGTGTGTGTCCAAGGTGACAGCAGAGAGAAGAAGCTGCTGATACTGTGGACCTGTCAGGTGTTTTCTGCAGCTCTGTGCTCTCTACAGGCTGCAGAGTCGTGTGCAGCATAACTGTGTAAAAATCTGTTTCCATCAGCTTCTCTCTTTATTAATACAGACACTGTTTAAAAGGACCAGTGGCTCGGATGTAATATCTAACAATGCAGACTGCAGCCAGCTGAATCCCCCTCCTCTCTCCACTCCATTTCCCAGCTCCTCTCTGACCTGACAGCCCTCACCTCTGCTCTCCGTCGGCCTGCTCACCAAAACTTTGCTCTGCCTTCTGTAAGAGTGGTTCATGTTGGAGGTATGATTTGGACTGACATAAGTTAATGTTAAAGCCAACATGATGCTGAGATATGGTTTAAAAGGAAGCTGTTGTTTGAACGGAGGAGATGTGGCTGTTTTGAGATATTTCAGTATTTTAATAATTTAAATGAAATGATCATACATAGAAATAAACCTCATAGTGTTTTCGATTAATTGGATTTTGATGTAAAAATGCAAAGGGCGCTAGTTTGTGTATTCTAGGTAATTGCAGAAAGAATGCAACATGGACTCTGGGACTTATAGATATTCCCAGTTTCAGGCGATTCTGCTCTACTGAAACAGAATTATGAATTTTATATTCCATTTCTGCAAACCCAACACTCCTCCTGGCTACTTTTATGACATATAACATGAGTAAACATGTAAAAATACTGTAGAGACGTCAGAAGAGAAGTGCTAAAAGATTTTAAAGGGTTGAAACGATTTAGAGAATTAGAGCGACACAACTTACTGATCGTGTGAAATAAAACCTCAACACACACACAGAAAGTTTGAGGGAGTTCTCTTTTTGTCTGTGCAGGATCTCAGAATAACCTCGGCTAAACCTCAGGCTGCTGATCAGACTCCAGCGCTGTGATAATGTCATTAGAGACAATACTAGAGTAGCTGAGTTAAGTTCTGGGGACACTCTGGCTTTCATCTGATTGAAAAGCTGCCAGCGTTACACAGAGCAGCTCTGCCTTCAGAAATAAATGACACGTGTTGGCTGGAAAAGCAGCGGAGGGGCCGGTTTATAATCATTATAATATCATGAGCTAAAAAGAGATCACTCATTTAGGACAGCGGGCACAGAGCACTGTACGCTGTCGTTTAGTTCATCTACTCCAAGTGTGATCTTCCTCCTCAACCAATCGAGTGGCAGAGCAGGAAGAATTTCAGACGAACCAGATCTTTCTCGGGGGGAGCACGTCGTCACGCTGCCACTGTGCGGCTGAAGTCGTCTGTGTGTGTGTGTGAAGCTGTCAGAGTGAAACGCAGCGTTCAGGCAGCCTGTCACTGAGTGATGGTGACGAGAAAACAGACAGACTCACTTACAGAGGACACAAGACTGAATCGAGCCCCTGAGAGCAGCCTCATGTGTTTGTGTTAGTCAGTGTGTCCATTTAAACACTTTCATCACCACAGTAACGATTACAGACACTGACAAACGTTTGCATTTTCTACATACGTCTCCACATTTCTCCTGCTGTATCGAAGACAAACTGTTCCCGAGGGACAGACAGCTGTGACTCATGTCCTAATGCTGATATACAGACGGTGACAGACTGAAGGAAAATACATAAAGTGTCTCGGTAAGGTTTTTATCCTCCTCCTGCCTCCAGAGCAGCTTCAGGTCTCCTTGTCATTGATTCTCCGAGTGTGTGAACTCTC
>JAOXYL010000061.1:1700965-1714986 GCA_028564955.1 Terapon puta
TTCCTTCTTTATCGGCACCGCCTCCGACTCTGCCGGCTGCTCCGTCACACCCGCCGGCTGACGGACAGAAAACACGTGGGTGAAGTCATTCCTGAGGCACCACAGGTCTGATGAGTTTGCACACTTAATAAATTATAATGAAATAACAGGCATGCATTTCTCATCACTGTATGGAGGTGCTGACGTCCTTTTCCATTTTCACATGTTTAAGACATGATAAGAAGAGAGATGAGTGGAGGAGGCAGCACTGACCTGTGACCCCGTGTCATTGTTCTCCAACATGGTGGTCTTGACTTTTGTTTCAGTAAAGGCAGGACCGTCTTCTCTGAAGTGTTGATCTGCCAAAGCAAATCACATGAGTCTGTTACAGTGTGTTCACAATGAAAGTGATGTGGAGTTTTTTGGTTCAATTATAGACTTAGACTTTCAATGTAATGTGAAATGTCATTACATTTGCTCAGGATACAAAAATAGAATGCTATAGTTTTTATCCTCCTGTATTTTGGTGTGTTATTAGTCACAGAAGCTGACACCACAGTGTTTGTCCTGCTCACTCTGGGTTACTTCTGTTTAAACTGGTCTGACTAGAGCTGTCACACACAGCCTTACTGTGACTACATGCCACCACATCTCACTCCTTCATTATACTTCAGACTGTTTTGTTTTCCAGCAGGTAACAAAAAACATGCATGAAAACAGTCCACTTTTAAATGTACTGATGAAATGTAACACACTTTGAGTGATGCTGATGCTGGCTAGACAGCAGAGGTGCAGCACTACCGCTTTTGTCCACAGGGGGCGCCAAACCCCACACTAAATGAAAGTTCACGTAGCTGCTTTAAATGGGTTGTGTGGATGCTGTGTTGTTAAAGTGTGGAGCTCTGGTGGAGCTGGCTGACCTTTCCTGGTCCGGGACTCGGGCTGCTGTTGGGGGGTGGGCTCTGTGTGGGGCTGCTCCATCAGCCTAAGTCTGCTCTTCAGGTCCTGGTTCTCCCTCTGGCTCCGAGTTATCTCCATCCTCAGCGAGGCGAACCCGTCGTCCACCAGCTTGCAGATCTCTGCCACCGCCGCGTTGGCCAGCACCTCCATGATGGAGGCCAGCTGGATATGGAGGTCCACACGGGTCTCCATCCTGCCTCCCTTAACTTCACCGACTGTCTGAGTGCTCGCAGCCCGCGGCCCACGGTCACACAGGGGCCATGAGAGAGGAGACGGCCCCGGCCCTGCTCAGAGAAAATCGCCTTCTCTGTGCTGGTGCTGTTTGTGTTTACTTCCGGGTATACGTACCGTAATTATCGGAGTGAAAACGAAGTGAAAATCATCAGGAAACAAGGGTTTTATACTGATAATCACTTAAAACATGTACATTACTTAAATGTGTTTTGTAAGAGAGTGTCAGAACAGTGTTTATAATGTGGAAGATCATATTCTCCAAATTGCCATCATTCGTTCAGTATATAACGCAGTATAAAATATTTTCTGTGGATTTAATCTCATATCTTCCCTGGTGGTCTAGTGGTTAGGATTCGGCGCTCTCACCGCCGCGGCCCGGGTTCGATTCCCGGTCAGGGAACACGCTTTTGATGAAGAATTATGACTACTTGCAATCCACGTTATGTATAGGATCTATTGTCTGAACAGGGACCTTTGTTCTTTAGTTCACCAACCCTGCGTCATATTAATGACACCATATATATGTATACAAGTACATATGTGGCTTTATAAACAGACAGAAATACTTATATATATATATATTTATGTCCTGACTCTCAGCATTTCTTATATATTTAGGCATTTATGTCAGAATTTACTTTGATACTTTGATGTATTTCTTTGTATATGTATTACTTGATACTGAAGTCATTTTTTGTCTTCATTTGTTTTCTGTAAACTGATATATATGTTGATAATATATGTATTTACAGAGATTTAAAGTATTCCTATAGAATATTATCTGTTAACAATATCTAGCACAGTATATATAAATATAAGTAAAACATGTGCTTCAGTGGGTACAGCCCTGTGGAAACAAACCTCCTCCAGTCTCCTGCAACATGTTGTTGTATGTTCATTGATTTATTTCCCTAAAATGAAAATGTAGAGTAATTCCTGCACATCGATGTTTCATTCTACATTTGCATTAATGTCCCCCAGAAGTTTGTCTTCATATAGTTCTGTCTGTGGTTACTAAAATTAGAACAACACAGCAGGTAAGTTCCATTCATTCTTTATTTTTTTCTCGTATTAATCATTCATACTCCAGCAAATTATTTTGTAATATTTACACTTTCCTCTTCTCATTGTGTTTTAATGCTTTATCTCTCTTTCTGTCCCATACCAGCACCTGTGTTCACCTCTTTCCCACTCAACAAGGAGACAATGTCAAAGAAGGCCCTTGGAGGAAACGTTGCCTTCAGTAGGGATGAGAACAGGAAATGGGAAAGAAATCCACATTTAAAGAAGGAACAAGACTGAAATGAGTTACTAGTCATAGCTGTGCACTACGTTACTTGGCTCATGGCCTCAGACACCAGCACACCATGGATCCTTAAAAATCATCCTTTAGGCTCTTCCAAAGACACTTGAGGTTCAATAATAATTTGTATTTTAATCGGGGCCAAATCAGCAAGTCAAGAGAAACAGTACCAAAACTAGTAATGACATTTATTTCAATTTCTTGTTCATTGCTTAGAAATCAGGGCCATTCTTCTAAAAAAAAAAAATACTAGTTAAAATCAACATAAGTGACTGATCATACAAAATCTGTGTTTTTCCCAAGTCACTGTGCAGTGGTCGGACCAACAGAGCAACAAAACTGCTACAGCATCAGAGGAAATAGTGATTTTTTTTAAACATTTGACAATGTTTCAAATAATCATTTTCACCATGCCACCTGCAGTTCAGCAAATCTGCAGCTAACAGAGGTGGACATGAAACTACGACCAAAGTGTCCATCAACAAATCTGCTACGAAACCTTCCAGGATCACAGATGGTGAGAGCTCCAGGTGGCAAATAAAGGCTCAGTGCAGAACAGTAGCAGGACAGATGATATGTAGAAAATGAACGGGTTCTTTACCTCACAGAAGAGTAAGTGGACAAGGATTTACCTTGCTATTTAAATTCATTACATTTCACACTCAGATAAAAGTCTACCATCAAGTTCCTTTTCCAAAGAAAAGATGACATAACTCAGCTTAACTTATGTACACAATGAAAAAAAAAGACTTTGTATTTAACAATACTGTCTTTGTAAACCAATTGTAACAAATGAAAAAGGGCATACTTAATACAACATAAATGTACAAAATAAAAGAAGGCATTTTATTCTATGATAGTGTCAAGAAATATGCTATTAAGAAGCAAAAGTGAAACTATATTTCATATGAAAAAAAAAAGTTAGCATACAGGGAGTACCATCGTCAATCGTCAGGGTTCGAGGATGATGCGATTCCCATGGAGTACTGAAATAATACCCTAAACTGGGAGCATGTTGGTAGTATACACAGTACACAGATTCTTTCTCACACACACGGGTCTGTAACATTGTGATAAGGGGTCGTTTACAGACCCAACTCAGAGACTGGGCAGTGTGTTGATTCTCAGCTGGGAGAGGCCGAGATAAGTAGAGGAGACTTGTTGAGATAAGAATGATGAGCTCTACTGAGGCTAATCAGTTCTAAATCAAAGTACCAATACTGTGTATCTTTAATGCTGACCTTAATTTGCACACACACAGTGCTCCTTAGGTAAAGGAGTAAATGGTTGCTTGTTATGATATTTTGTCCAAAAACGCTGATCTATAGAAATTCTTATTAAACTGACAAAAACTGTCACAGGAAATCAAACGTCCTCCCAGGAGGAAGTCACATTACTGGGCCCTGAATAACCAACAGCAACTTATCTGATTTAAATGCGGTAAGTCGACGTCCTTCTGGTTCAGATGCAGCAGAGTGGCCTGATTGGATGTATTTTAGCTCTGTGTAAGTGATGCCAGCCAATCAGGATTGAGTCCAGCTGTTTCCTGTAATTGGTTTAAAACTGTTTTTGTCAATTAAAATTTAACATCAAGTAAAAAACATGAAAATATGCATCTTTAATAGCCAGTTCTGATGCCACAATAGAGCAGATTTTATAGATGTTTGTTGTTTGTTGATGTTTGTCTTCTATAGGTTGTTTTTGAACCATATTTGGTAGATCACTACCAACTTAACTCTGAAGTTGAAGTTCAAGTCTGTTTTTTTTTCCCCCATCTCCTCAGTTGCACTGTGTGTGTGCAGGTCAGGCCACGACTGCTTCATGTCTACCTCTTGTCCTCCCCGACCTTCCAACACTCTGCCCAATCTGAGGGGCGCTCTGGTTGTGAGACCAACCCCAGGCTCTTGGTACATCTCTTGGGTTTAAGCACCATTTAGGCCTTGAAACAATCCCCCAGTACCTCATTCTAAGCAACTCTCGAATTTCTCATCTTCATCACATTTTATCCACATGCTCAATTTTCTCACTGGTACCCCACTGTTGACAGCATTCATCAGCATTTACATCCACCAAAACCATGTGAACCGTAAAAAGGGACAAAATAAAATAAAGATACGTAAGTAAATACTGGTACCTGTGTATCTAAAGGTTAGCTAGTACCAAAGTGGCTCAACAGTAAGACTCCAAATAGGCCCTAATGACCAGGCCTGAGTTTGGTCTTTTGTCATTTCACACATAATCATAACCATACAGAACCCAGGTCATATAAAAACCCATCCAATCAAAAGTAAGAGGTAAAGTATGGAGCGACATTAAATGAGGATTATAGTAACAATGCTAAAAAGTAACACAGGTGGATAACTCATTGTAACATTTTGATTTGTTCCAGTAGCGTGCAGGCTGAGGTGTAGTTTATCCGTAATCACCACCAGAGGGAGCAACAGCACCAAACTTTGACTACAAAGGAGCAGGTGGTTTTGTACAGAGCTCACGGCCTGTTTTTCTCTTTGCCCTCATCACTTTTGGTTTGCTTGTGTTTTCAGCGACAGCTACAGCACCTGTGAAGTACCATACAAGTTAGTTTGACTCTACTCCTACTCGTGCTACATTCCTACGCCGTCTTTCTCTTACTCTGCTACGTCGTTCCTGCCCTCCGTCCTCCTTTCCCCTCCCCCGCTCCTCCAACTTCTGTCTCTCTTTGTCCTTCCACTCCCAGTTTTCTGTGAACTGCTCTAACGTCTTTCCAGCTTTTCCCGGTTACGCAATCTTTCAGTAAAGTAAACTTGTTTTTGCCCTAAATATTAGTACCTATCCATTCTCAACATTAGTACCTAGCTGTTCAGTAGCGGTGGCTGTACGTTCTGCTGTGTTCCTCTGTGTTGCTTTTCTTTCGGTGCTGTGGCCTCGTCCCACCTCTACTTTTTGAAAGCTGTGAGGGTTGGACAGACTCCCAGACCCAGCAGTGACTCAATCAACATCTTGAAAAGTGGTTACCTCTGCAAAACAAATTCTATAACCCCAAACGTCCCTCTGCACCTCTGAAGTGCTGGCAGAGAGTCTCTCAGTTCAGGACCTCCTCTTTCCTCCTCCTGCTGTTTTTCATGATTAGGCCCAACACTCCTCCTCCACCCCGTCTTCTCTTCTTCACCCCTCGCTGGTCTCACACGGATGTCTCCACCTTCTCTGCAGCCCCAGTCGCCGCTCCTTTCACTTCTCCATCAGTCCGTCATCCTCTGTGATGCCCTGAGCTCGGAGCTCTTCCAGGACGTTGTCGAGGTGTCCGGGGTCGGGGAAGCCATGGCCTGTCAGGTTGGAGCCAAACTCGGTCTTGTGGTGGACCTTGAAGACAGAACGGGCAGCTCGAATGTTACCTTTTATTTCTGCGACAACAAAACCCACGTGCAGCCATCACAAACTGATGATTGGTTCCTGAGCTCTAGTCTGGAGTTCCCGTGTGCGTACCTCATTCCAGATGACCGTGTCAGACTCTCCTGTAGTGCTCGAAGTACCAACTGAGAAGATCAACCTGCGGTCCCATGCTACCAGGAGCAGTCTTAGTACCTGAGGTCGGGTTAAAGGAAGGACAAAAAGTTTATTACAAAAACCTTTAGAAATGTCTCCATATCAAGACTGGATCTACACAGGCTGAGGGTTATCCGTAACAGGACGGGGGGGTCGTGGATACCTTGCGTCCTTTCTCGCTGTCTGGGAGGTAGCAGTGTCGGGGAAAGCCTCTGGCAGTGAAGGGCTTCCCTGGGTTCGGATGCTCTGGTCCCTGAAAGGAGAGGACTGATGTCAGTGGGCTGATTGACCCAACTCGACAGTGTCATAGCACCCGTAAGAAGAGATCGACTGTGCTCAGCTGTGTCAGACCTGAATGCCTGGTGGTATGTTGTAGATGATGCGAATGGTTTTGCAGTCGGGATGCCCTGGTAGAGAGTGAGGGATGACGTGGTACTCCATCTTTCCTGCCGGTTGGTTGCCCGTCTTTACGCCGTAGATGGTTTTACAGGTGGGACACTGAAGACTGAGGAGAAAGTGGATTGATCCTAGAGCTCTTCTCCTAAAACAAACAGTGAAGAGTGCCAACGTCTCTGTATCCAACTTACCTGCCGTCTTTGTTGCCATTGTTATACATGGCCACCAGACACTGGAAATGGTACTGGTGTCCACACTGTGCTAGTCGCCCGACCGACTCTGCCCGAGACAC
The DNA here is from genome assembly GCA_028564955.1 of Terapon puta. Classification (NCBI taxonomy): domain Eukaryota; kingdom Metazoa; phylum Chordata; class Actinopteri; order Centrarchiformes; family Terapontidae; genus Terapon; species Terapon puta. The sequence goes on from JAOXYL010000061.1 coordinate 1,707,652, forward strand.
AGGCCCTACCCCAGGACCCTTATATCCAGATGGACCCCCCAGCGGCTCCATACAGATGGTACAATCCTAGGACAGACAGATAGTAAGAAAACATGATGTGACCCTCATCCCTCTGTATTGTTTTATGTGAAACCAATGCTGTTCTACGACTTAGCACTATGAAATACACAGATTTAAATACTCTTCCTACCTCCTCTGGTGGACTTTTTACTTTCTGCAGGTACTTCTTTACCACCTCCTCTGGAGTCTTACCTGCAGACAGAAAGGAGAGGAAACAGGAGGAAGTGAGGAAAGGATGAAAGAAGTCACAGAGACCCTCGCCATTATCAAGCACATGGCAATGTACAAACTTTTAATAATGGAGGCATTTTGAGGGCAGAAACTATCAAACCAACGTATTTGTGGAAGCATAACTTTTTTCTTCATTTCAGCGGTTGGTCTTGACGTGATTTCTTACCCTTGCGGGCCTGTTTCTTGGTGGTCTTTCTGCAGCAGTGGCCAAAGCCTTGCACGGGCTTGATGTCGCTCTTGCTGACAGGCGGAGGGTGCAGCACAAGTTTCGGAGGCCTGGTCAGACACACAGGCAGAGCGGCAGCACTCATCAAGATACCTGTGATCCCTGAGACACAAGAGAGACATAAAGTCTGGTTAGAAGTGGAAAACATCTTCCTCTGGTTTCTTGTGAATTCCCCCCAAAAAGCAGATCAGATTAGCAACTTTCTCTATCAGTGAGCAGTAGTAGTAGTGTTTAGTGGGTGTGTGTCGTTACCGGCCAGTGCAGGGTGAACTGGACTGGATCCATTGAGGTTCTTCACTGGGACGGTAGGCACACTGCAAGGAAGACAAACTATTTAGTCTAGTGTTTTTGCAACAGTGTCCAATCCAAGAGAGACAGATACTCACTTTGAAAAACAGATGACTGTCATTTTCAAACTCAGTTCAAAGGTACGAAAATCTAAATTCACTCAAAACTTCCAAAAGGGACTAAACTGAAGGTAAAAATGTCTCAAAGAGCGAGCGAGTTCCCCGTGTCCGTTTCTTTCCTCTTTCCTCTCCTCAGACCTCTGACAGCGTGCGACGTCGTCCACTAGAGACTGTGTTTATGAGAGCTAATCCACAGAGTTTCCATCTGCTCAGAGAGCTCAAAGAGATGCACGTCATACAACTGCTTGTTGGGGATTACCTGCCTCATCACAAAGCCCATCATCATTATCTCTGAGTGACAAACACCCCCCCCCCCCCAACACACACACACACACACACAACCAGAGCATTATTTTTTGTAATGATTTATAGAGAATTTGTCCAGTATATAGCTGTTACCTACATGTCTATTTAGAAATCTGAAATAAACATTTTATGCAGTCTGGAGCATTGTGTTGGTCAGGGTCCTAGAGGTTACACTGAACATAGATTCAGGAATTAAAGTTAAAGAAAAAAAGATTTTTTATCAATTCAGTAAACCAAACTTGGCTACTGCTTAAAGTCAACATTACAAAGGGATGTTCAGTGGCTTCTGTGTAAAGACCAACACTGAAAGGCAGGAAGTCTTTGTGTTGTTTATGCCAAATGTGCTAAGTTCCTGAATAAACTAACAATACAGGTGTTATATTTTATTTGAATTATTTCAAGAAAAAGTGAGCGAAAAAAAAAGGCGATCCCAGCGTGGTATTAGAGCGTATATAATGAAGTGTAATAAGCAGTTGTAGGTCTCATGGTACAGATCAGCTACATGCTCCCTGCCAGGTAGGTTCCTCAGGTATCACCCTCCCATTCTTCGTTTGTTCCCCTTCAGGTCTACGCTAGACTCCCACATGGCTCCTCTGGAAACCAGCTGATGGAAATGAGCGACTGAAAACTTTTAGGACTTTATCGAGGGAGCAGTGTGAGCTGTGATTCAACAAGAAACACAAACTAACACTCCTACCTGTGAAGACTAAAACTAAGAATACCAGCAGCTGATCTCGGGGCAGAAGTTAACGTTTCACATCATCCAATGGCAAACACACGCATCATACGAATAAACTGGTGTAGGCAGAGGGACACGGTGTGGTGTCCTCTCGTTGGTTTGAGTTCAGCAGGCTAACCCCTCTCTGCAACGCATGATGGCTGACAGGCGAGTGAACGACTCACTGGAGGAGCTGCCTTTTCACAGCAGAACATCAAGTGTGAGTGGACGGACACGCACAGAATCAGAGGTAAACAACAGAAACCAGACATGTAATCTGTCCTCTACAGCAATTATGTCACCAGAGACCCTTTTCCCACATGAACCGTGGACAACGTGAGAACCAGGTCGGGACATTGTTGCCCTTTCACACATGCAGCACAACGGGACGCTGGGTCAGCTGCATCCTCACCTGCTGGAAATACTCATGTATTTTCATGTGGGAATCGGGGGGTTGGGGTGGGCGTGTCTTCAGGGACTTAAATCCAACCTGTGCAACTGGATCACCCCCACCCGCCCCTTTAATGATGAGAGCAGTCGTTACGAGCTCGTTCAGAAGTAGTAATTGCCTCTGGCGTAATAGTGCTGAACAGGTAGAAATGTCACACCTTGTGAATGAACAGACTGTCAGGCCCAACGAGCTGCTGTTTTCAAGTGTCCACCGTCAGTCAGAAACCAGCTAACCAGCATGCAGGCGGTGACAATACGTGGCTAAGCATGGCTACTGTCACATCTTAATCTCATCAAATTTCCACCAACGCTGATGAGATTAGTGTGTGTCGTGCCCTGTAACGCGAGTGCTCTGCTGTCGTATGCAGAGTATTTTAGGACCCTGTCAGAGAGATTTATTTATGACAACAGGAGACCGGCAGGCAGCCTCCCATGCTATAGACAGCGTGCCTGCTGATGACGGAGGGGAAACACCTTTATCAGATTTACGCTGGATCAAGTCAGTGAGTGACGATGATAGTGCTCTCACACACTAATCACTTGTTGCCAGTCACCGGATCTATGAATATCTAACAGGCTGCTGTGTTAGCAACAAAGGCTTTACGGTGTGAGGTAAAGAGGGTGGAGGGGGTGTGGAGTCAAGTCTGATCCTGGGTAAGCTTCAGGTAGCTCATTAACACACTTTCCAGCTGCCCCACTGACGTGCTGATGACACATACACACGTGCATACACACAAACACACACAAACAGCTCACCTTCGACGAACACGCCTCTGTTAACACAGTCGACCCATTAAGTGTGTCAATTATCACAGTTCCTTTTGATTTCTAAAAGCAAAGTTGTCTTGGATACCTACTTTCTAGTGTTTCCACACCTACCACACACATGTATTAGTAAGTCTATGATGTAGATACTTAGTGTGTCACTGTTTAGCAGAAACCAGTTTACTTTTGTTTTTTTTGGCCTGAATTGAATATAATTCAATTGAATTTGAAATGAAATGATTCAAACTAACGGCCCCTGAATGAGCTCAATTCTGTTAAATGATCCAAAAGATCCCGGTGTTTGCACGTCGAGGGACTTTGATGCTGACGACAGAACCCGGTTGGTCCTTGGTCTTTGGTGAAACATTGCCCCAACAAAGGAGAAGTATTAGGGCAGAGGCAGGAAGGCAGGCAGCTCTGATGGGGGGATGGTGAGGGTGTGTGTGTGTGTGTGTGGGGGGGGGGGGCTCCAAACCCTCCGCCTGCTTCCCACCAGATCACACACTCCCTCAGCATTGTCTCGCACACTGCCCTCTGTTTCTCATATTCCCCCGGGCCCAGATGGACATCAGCTTGACAGATTTAGAGGCCAGACAATAACACACATATTGTCACATCCACATAAAGCGACACCCACAGCCTCACACACATTCCTATGTACGATCACGCTGTTACTCACACACACACCGATGTTTCGAGCAGGTTTCTTCTGCTTTAGTGAAAAACATTTGTGTGTGACAGAAAGCGGTGGGCAGGTTCACTGTAGGGGACAGAATAAGAGACATTTCCTAAAATCATACCAAATGTTAAACACAAGCTGGGATGTCCGTTGTGTCATCTGCTCCATATAATTCTACATTGGGAAGGGATTTGATCGTTAGTACGGACCTGAGGGCAACTGACCAAACATAAATGTACTGGGACAAACAGCACAAACAACCCCACAATGCTGGATGTAAATTCAGAATGCAGACAGACAGACTGGGGGGAGGGGGGCAGACATCACGTCACAGACGATTCTGATCCAGCGATCCGTCTTTTCTCACACACTGCTCTGTGAGGTTAGTTTGAATGTTTCTTCAGACTTCCAACTTTAACATCGGAGTGTTAGCATTTAAAAAACAACGACACCCGTCCAACTTGCCGCTTGGTCGGGGAAACAATCTTGTGAGTCCACTCTGAATGGACACGATAGTTGTATTATCTTACAGCCTGTCATCAATTCATCTACAGCAACAGGTTTTAAACAGACACTGCACTTGTAAACCTGAACTCAGGATGGTTGGTAAGCACAAACATGATTCATGTTATCAGTTAATGTGACTGCTGTAGAGAAGATGTGTCACTGTTAAAGCTGTTGGGACTACAAACAGCGGTGCAGCACAGTGCTCCTTCTTGTACGTCATAAACAATCTTGGGCCGAATAACGACACCAGCGTGTAAAACAACAGCCAAGTCTGATTTTGGCTCGTCGCGGACTCGATCGCCGAGTTAACGTTGATTAGCAGCAGCTGATGCGAGCGGCCACCAGCCTCGCTCCTCATTTCAGCCTCGCAAAGCGACGCGAGTGCCAGCTCTGAGACGCTGCTCCCCGAACGTCTGGAATTTTACTCCGCACTCACGAGAAAGACGGGAGAGCAAACAGAGTAGTTATCTGGGCCGGGGCTCCTTTTTCAGAAAACAACAAGACTGTTTTATCAGCCACACATTCCAGCCTCGTCTCACACATTCAAGGAGAAGAGCTGGTTTGGTTCAAGGTGTCCTACACACACCCCCTGGATGTGCGTACAGCTCCCTCTGTAGTGATCAGGATGAACAGTCGCGAGCTGTCGGCTGCAACCTGTTGGTCAACTGAACAGGTGCAAGACACATTTTCACTGCTCTTCTCTGTCCCTAATAAAGTCAGGCCTTTTCCTCTTTACTTGCACCCCTTCCTACTAAATTTGTTTTCTCTCAGTGTGCTGCCCCCCCCACCCTCATTCATCCCCTTTGTCTCGTTCTTATAATCTCCCTCTGAAGAGAGACAGCAGACATTCCACACTGCATCTCCACTTAGGACCGTCAATATTTACTTTCACTGCGTGTTAATGCCTACACAGCTGGGCACCTCCGTCTATGAGAGAGAGGGTGTGTGTGTGTGTGTGTCACCTTGCTCTCTCTCTCTCTCCGGTGCTGGCCTGATTTCCTGCACCACTGTGTAATCAATCTTTGACAGTTTGCTGACTCGTTCCTTTGTCTTGTACCCCCCCCCGCCCCCCCACCCATCCCCACAAGCCCTCGTCTTGGGTGCTGTCTGAGTCTGAGACTGTCTACTCTCACACACACACTCACACACACACACATACACACACACAAATGTATCTACACTCCCCTCCCCTACTTCTGACTGTGTGGGGGTAGCAACAATGCTGACTGGACCAGTGCCATTGTCTACCTTCCCCCCATCCAAAAAAATGTTCCCATTATGAATATGCTGCTAGACCAGCAGTGGCATCTATATGATGGGGCGTTCCACCCCCCCAAAATCCCTTTTCCAAATAAATGCTACAAGTGAAGCCTTTACATGAGGCATTTTTATGAACTTTATGAAACTCTACAGGCTGTAAAAAGGACACGAGTCGCACACAGCAGATAATCAGAGCAGAACTCGTGAAAATGAGAGAGAAATACAGGGGACTGGAGAAATAAACGGTAGGAAAAGACTGCAGAGAGAGGGGAAAGAAGGAAAGAGTAGAAAGACGAGGAAAACTAGCAGAGGCTGAGCATTGTGCTGCTAATGCAGGCCAGGCTTGAGTAATCCAACAAAGGTTACTGTGGAGACCAACAATGAGGCTCCGAGGGGCCTCGACTGCTGAGATGCGACGGGAGAGGAGGGAGGAGAGGAGCCAGGGAAGGAGAGGAGGCGACGTGGAACAAGTGATGGGGTTGAGGGAAGGGGGGGAATGAAAAAAAAAAAAAATCTACATCTGAAAACCATCTGACCTTGCTTTGAGTTTGGAAGTGATTATCTGGAACAGTCCCCCTTTTAAATCTCCAAAAACCGAGAGTGAAGATGAGCCATTTGCAGGGATTTTTTTTGTGGGCTTCTTACGAGAAAAGCAAACACACGCCTGTTCCTTAAAAATGCCATGACATGCTCTGTGACATCACGGTAAGTTGGAAAATCTCACTGTGACATCTAGTTTTTCTTGCTGTCGCAGTTCTGAAGAATCCGTTTGAGGAAACTGTGATGTGGCTGGGAGCTCATTAAAAGCAGCCTCTGTGGGAGATGAGCAACACTTCCCCTCCTCTGTGAGACTGAGGCACGATGAGGCTGGAAACCACAGCCAGTCGGCACAGCTCGGGTTAAAATCGAGAGCTGAAGAGAGTCTACGGCCATGCCAGCTCTTCAGAGTCTGTACTGATGTTTGTTTGTGTCAGTTCACTGGATGATGGGGATGCTGTTAACTTTACAGGTATATACTTATTAACTACTTCCCTTCAAAACTCAAAAGTTCAATTAAGTTTGCTGTGCACATCTTGGCAAAAAGCCCCGATCACTTCAACAGCTGTGAAATCAACTTGAAAACCTGAATTTGGGTCAGTTCAAACAGACCCAGCACCATCAGAATACACTGAGATTAGTGCAAGAAGGAACTACTGCAAGATGGTTTTAACAGCATTTTAAGATGGATGTGCGAGGCAGCGTGTAAAGATAGAGAACTGAACTAACGCAGTGCTTAAGGGGTGTAGTTGGGAAATGTGTGCTCAGAGGAAAATGAGAAAAAAAAGTTAGAATAAAAGAGATGACAGCTAAGAAGGTGGTGAGGTTATAGATGGGAAAATGATTAAAAAAAGAAGGGGGAGTTCAAGGGTACATGGGAGAGAGACGGAGAGAGAGAGAGACAGAGAGAGAGAGAGACGGAGAGAGAGCATACTCAAACATCAAATCTGGTGGATTTGCATGTCACTGATCAGCCTGTTGACCTTCCCCCAATTCTCTCTGCAACTGGTCAACAATGTCAGTTTGGTTAAACGGGTGTTTGCACCTGGGTGTCCAGTTTACTCGCCCTCACACTGTCTTACCATCAAACAAGAAGAGCTCAAGCTGCACCAACAACACAAACTCACAGCAGTTTGAGAGCCGCTGTAAATGCAGATGACTGCTTTTGTTTTTGAGGCCTTCTGCAGCA
>JAOXYL010000061.1:1816766-1827348 GCA_028564955.1 Terapon puta
AACCCAGTCCAACTTTGAACTACTTTAAGCTCTGTTTTGACTTTACTACTACGACTACTACACCTTCTACTTTAAATAAGTACATAATATAAATACAAATAATGTTTATAAAGAGTGCACATTGAACATTCAGTAATCCATGAGCAATTCACCTGTAATTTTAAACAGGTACATTAAAGACTTACACACTGGCGATATTAAAGGGGAAAGAAGTGTCTTAATAAGCTGTTGGACCAGCATGTACCTTATAATAGCTTTGGTGGTCCTTGTCATTGATCCTCCAAGTCTCTGAACTCTCCTGGAGGGATGAACACCATTCTTTCAAACAATATTCCCTCATTTTGGAGAGCTGTCTAAGTCTTAAGTCTCCCAGGTGAGGTGTCTAACTGGCTTTTAACCGGTGACTGTGAGGGCCAAAGCTGACACAAAATTTTCCTCCTCATTAAACCAGTCAGTAAACCCCCCCTGCCCGATGGAGGGGAGCACTGGTCCTTGTGTTTCTCATGGCGCTTTTCCATTACACAGTCCTAGTACTACTCTGCTCAGCTCGACTCCACTCGACTCAGTTTTGGTCGTTTTCCATTATAATAGTGTACCAGCTCAGCATGGGCGAGGTCGTCATACCAACGCGGGCGAAACTCCAGCGACGTCATGTGTTATGTGATACAAAAAACTATGGAGCCACCAGACAGAGAAACGTCTGCACCTCGTTGCTCCACAGGGTCAGTTTCTGTGCAGCCGTCTCAGAGTTGTTGGGTTTTAAAAATGGTGGGGTTGACCCGCTCTCCCGACTCATCGAGTGACATCATGCCATCTGCCGTGTCACATTATCAGCTCGACCCTGCTCGCTTGAAACCCCGGCCAAGTAGGTACTAGAAAAGTACCTGGTACCAGGTACTAGCACGTAATGGAAACATCTAAAAACTTTTGACTCTCTTATTGTGTTCTGTGTTGTCCGCCATATTTTATTCTCTTCCATAGTCTGTTCTCAGTTTACTCATGCATGTTTCCTGTTTTATTTAGTATATTTCCCTCTCTTCATGTCAGACACTTTACTTCCTGCCCTTGTGTGTATCCGACCTGATTAGTTACCTGTTCCGCCCTGACTAGTCTCACCTGTCCCTTGTGAGTCTTATTACTATTAGCAACCTTATTTATATAAATGAGTCTCCTTCCTTTATTCTTTTGTCTGTGTTTCATCACTGTGTTTGGTCTTTTCATGTGTCCCTTTTTCTTGACCCAGCGTTCATCCTTGTTCTATCTGTGCTTCTACATGTCTACCAGGATGTTTCCATGCTCCTGATTCTACCTGTTCTGCCAGTCAGACAATAATTCCAATAAGCTACAGTCATTCATCAACTCTGTACTGTCTTGAATTTGGGTCCATGCTGTTACATCACCACACACACCGCTAGGATAAAGGTGATGGCTCAGAACAACTTTGTATCAGCAGTGTCCCTTCCCACAAAGTGGACCCAAACCATGCCAGCAAGATGCCCCCCTCCCCACACAAAATAAAAGAGTGCATCTGTGCCTTTTGCATGTTGTGGTCAGAAACCCAAGAGATAGAAACAAACTTATCCCCCAAAGTGTAACAAAGCATTAGTCTACTCTTTACTTTTCACCCTTTACTTTACCGAGGTCAGTACTGTCCTTTCACTAAACCCTACCGACAGCAAACCTCATGTGAAAACTGACCAAACTGTTGTTGGGCAAAGATGCTCAACATGCATCTCTGTTTCTTTAGAGAGAATTCTGACAGTTTTAGCACCAAATTATTTCTCCTCCACGTTTTCCCTCTGAAAGTCCAAAGTTGACCCACAAAAACTAACCTTAAGCTGTCGGCAAACTCAGGGACATGTCTGGGCTGTCCTGCTTTGCTTCTTCTGAAACGAGCGGAGGAAACTTTGGGAGTTGTTGGTGACGTCAATGTGACCACCGACTCTCTTGATCACAGCTTCTCTTCTCCTCTCCTTTTCCCCCCGCTCTCCTCCTCGTCCAATTCATGGAGAGTATCTTATGCCCTTTTGTCCCCTGCGGCCCTCTGCATAGCTCATTTATGAAGTCGGGAAATATCTGCCAACTCGGCTTTCCCACCAACCTTCTCCCTAAAATAGCCATGGAAGCGAGCGTGGAGGGCCCTCGTCTCATTGTGCAGCAACATAACCAGGTCATGTCTGTCCTCTTTAGAAGAAGACCAGGCAATTTAGAACCCAGAGGTGGTTGTCAACAACAAGCCCGGTCAAGTACGCGGACAATGTTTGCCGATTGAAAGATGCCCTTTAATGTTGTTCTGACATTCAAATGAAGAGCACAGAAGGCAGAGATGGAGTGAATCTGGCAGGGAAGACAAATGAGGACTTTAAAAAAAAAACATAAAATTTATGGAAATTGTAATGTAGAGAAATAAAAAAAGTAAAAGTAATTTATCGAGAACAAAGTGAAGTAATATGCTCCTCTTTGCTACAGGCTACAGATACCATGAACACTGTGATAATCCCAACTGTACAAGACTTTTTCTTTTTGATTTATTGTGGAATATTATCAGTATAGTCACAGAGAATTTACTGGTTGTTAGACATTCATCCCTCTAATACTTCTCAGAGTAGCCTCCACGTATTCACAGCTTATTCAGCCCATCTATGGAATTCATAAAGGGCTCAATATTCCAGTGCAATTTGAACATCATAATTCAAATTTGCTGCATAGTAATCTGCCTTGAGAGGAAAATAAATCACACTCAGCCTTCTTACAGTAATTCACAAGCCTGTATTGGTACTTTATTCATGCCAATCTGTCACTACACATCAGCATGGCTGCACACCATGAAACTAGAAGTCTAGGAAATGATAGAACGGTGTGTTCCACATCAACAATTGCCATCCTCAGTCAGTATCACCTTGAGGTGTTCACACTTAATGCCCATTCAGACATGCAGCCTACTAGCTGGCTACAGTCCTGGTAAGGTCCTTTTTTTAATTTACATGTAATTTTGATAACCTGTGACCGTTCTCCTGCATTGACAATAATAAAGCAGATAACAGAGCCTGTGGCCATTCAATCACCGCTTCACAATTAACCACATCCATGTGAGAAGCTCTGCATGTATATAATGAGTTGGAGTGCTTTGAGTTTGTGCTCACACCGGCATGCTAATGTGCTCACAACGATCATTTTAAAATGCCAATCTCAAGCATGAAGTATAGTCAGGGACATTTCATAGGTTCTTCAGCTTTTGTCACAGAAGTATTGCACAATTTGAATTAGCCACTATTGTTGTATATATTTTATGTATTTATTTGTCCTTGTTGGACAGTTGACAGTAAAGAGGCAAACAGGAAACAAGGTGTGGCAGAGGAATGAAACTGAACTGGGAATGTTGCAGTTACATTTTCTGTATCCACCTGGATCCTGAAACACAGTTTTAAAATTTGTCCTGATGATGTCCAGAAGAAAAGTAATCATGGCAGTTCATCCTGTGGGTGAAATATATGATGCAAATTTCACAAGCCAACAAAAAAAAATGACTCCCTGAAAGTCTGTTCTATCCAAATCGATGTTGAGATATTTCAAAGGGATCAACTAAATCTAGTAGACGTCCTCTGGGTTTACATTCACTGTATGACAAATCCCAGGTCAATACATCCAACAGTTGTTGAGACGTTTCATATAAAACCACAAATATGGTTTGCGGTCATGGTGATGCTGGATTAGTGTCAGCCATCACTAGTGTTGGTAGGATTTGTCCCACAGTATAGGGATCCTGAATATCTGTACAATATTTCAGTCTGGACCATGTGGTGGATTAACAGTTCAGCACTGTCTTTTTTTCAGCCCTAGGAACAACATGGCTCTAGGGAAGAGCCCTGTTGTTCCTAGGGCTGAAAAAAAGAAAGGATCATTTTTTGTAGACAAATTAGTCAAATGAAATTCTTCCTCAGGTTGATTTTTTTTTCACATATTTAGGTTGTAATTGGGCTCCTGCACAGGTGGATAAAATCTGAAATCCAGTTATGACAGTGGCAGTGCTGGGTCCTAATGGCAGTAACAGAAAGTTTGCTGATCTGGCAGGGAGCTGGGGCCTCCTCCCACTGAAATAGTCTCCTAGCAGTGGCTAATTGTATTTTTTAAGGTGTTGAAAATCTGTGCCACCCCTTCATATGCTCCACAGTGCTTTGGTCCACTTGGCCCCATTGTACAAACACCGTAAGTTCTCAATCCCCCTCATGCATTGCAAAATCCTGTCAGTTCAGTCAGTAAATAGCACAATTTTAAAAATGAACAAAGTCATGGACAAAAAACTGAATTTCTACTAGTCAAACACTTATGTTAATGTCTGGATACACAACATGATAACTTATTTTAACTGAATGTCCACATACTGCACTAGGTTTTTTTGTTTCCAGTTCTATATTTTTTTTTTTAACCATATTTCATGGTCTTAATTTGTTAGTGGAGGTGATACTCAGGTGTCAGCAAAGAATACACAAGGTCAAGAATGAACCCTCCACTTCAAACATTTTGTTCTTTTCACAGCATGGGTCGACCAACGAGTAGAGTAGACCAACACTGGCTGTGGTGGACTTCAGGTTTGAGTACAGTTTTACTCATTACTCTACGTATTGAAACACACTTGTCCAGAGGTGTCAGTCAACACACAAATGGTGAACTCAGAAGTACAAATTTCAGTAGCAAGATTTCTTCAGTTCACTGCACAAGGAAGAAGAAGAAGAAGAAGAAAAAAAAATATCCTCAAGGGACAGATACCATCTTATGCAGGGACCCTCCAAGCCTACAGTACATATTCATGCTGAGCACTGGAGTGAACCTCACAGCCATAAAGCCATCCTCCAGAAGTCTGTGAGGGTTCAGTCAGTGACTTTTGGATTCAATAAAACATATCCCCTTAGGGGCTAACAGAGGCTGCTCTGATGCAAAATTACAAATTGGCCCCATTTCAGGTCGAACAGATTTGATCATGCCAATATGGAAGTGAATATGGTGTCGCCAAATTATCATGCAACAAAGTCAGGGCTGGTACTTTCAAAAACATTTCAAAATCTGCAGTATTTAAAGTGAAGTCAAGCATTCAGTTGAATTCATACAAAGCTGTCTGCTCTTATGCAGGGTATTAATGGTGGCAGATGAAGTTGGGCAGGTAAAATGTTGTTTGCCGGGGCCCACTGCTCATTCCCCGATGCCTGTTACATTTTATGTCTGTATGCGAAAACAACTTAATTTTTTATGTGTGCAACACTGTTACTTTTGCTGTCAGACATTGCGTTGTACACAATCATTAATAATAGATATCAAGGGTACAGTTAGGAGGTTTTGATCCCTCTTTCCTCTCACTCTGTGTGCATTTGTGTGCGTGTGTTTAAATGAGTGTGCACTGAGAGAAAGGAAAAAACGGGAAAACAAAACAACATTTTTTTCTTTAACCGCCCCAAAAGAGTGCCTTTTTTTTGCTCCTCGTCTATTTTAATAAACAGTTAACTCTGCTGTGGATTGGTGTGTTGATGTGATGTGTGTGACTCAAAGAAAGAAACCTCATGTACTGTTTTATATTGTTAAAATATGGTAATCTATTGAACAATTGTTGCCAAGCAGCATCTCCATCCCGGCTGAGTGAGGTGATTATTGAATCTGTTATTCTAACTGTATAAATAAAGTTTTTATTACCGTTTTCATTTTATTGAATTTTCTTGCTTGTCTCGCGAATCAGCTTCATCTTAATCGTTCCTTGACAACGACAGCTTCAAAGATTTTCTGATGTTTTCAGTCACATCAATGCGGGACTTGTCTTTGCCACTAATTCGTCTACCAATTCATCAAACCTGGCAGCTCAACAGAATGAATTCATTTGTTCACTGACCGCAGTTGTCAGCTTGCGGTTTAAGTATCAAGCTCATCTGTAGAGAGCGATGTCATATCTACCGGCAGTTCTAGCAGCTTTTTTTTTTGTTCACCATTAGCTCGGTGCCGGACAAGGAGTGCACGGCGGCTTTGTCACAGCTTTGGCAGCCGTAACGCCAGAACAATGAAGGAAAACAAAAAAATGTCACCTTTCATGTACGGTATATTTATCCAAACTCAATGCAAAAATATTTACTTCAGCAGCTCTAAGTTACAGTTATTTTGTCAGTGCATAAAGTCAAGAATGAATTTTTCTTCTCGAGCGTGGCGTGAAACCTCCCAGTGCCTCTGTTCCACCAGCTTCTGTAACTCAGTCGCTCATTCAGCATCTCTTTTACCAGTCTTTCTTTAAAACATGAAGCTGGTTTCTTGGACTTTTTTTCCCTTAACCTTGACAAGTTGGCATCCACCACAGCGTTTGCTATGAGTGATTGAGCGATATCTGTCACTGTATAATCAATTATCCCTTTTTTTTTTTTTTTTTTTCTCAAATTTCCAATTTTAATTCAACATATGTGTTAACTACAAGGTTAAATGTTGAGTAAAATTCCTGTTAAAGGCAGGACTTATAGGAATATGCATAATTACAAATGCTACTGTGATTTTGAGAGAGGTTTTTTTTTTTTTCTTTGGTAACAGAACCTCTGACGGCATTTTCTGTGGTACATTATGTCTTTTTCACCCTATGTAGAAGACTGTGAGCTCACTGAATGGGTAGATGGAATTTGTTACGTTTGCTACAGAATACAATCTGACATACAGAATCTGTGAGCTTTGATTTCAGTTGGAGTTCATGGTAAATGTTTTTGTATAATCCCACACAAATATGGGTATATTTTCCTGGATGCGTTCCCGCAGAGGCTTGACTGTTGGCAGATCTGAAGCCTTCTGGAAGACGCTTGAGGGAAGGTGGTGGTGGTGGTGGCAGCAGTGTCGGAGTGGTGGGGGAGTGTTCCCGATTTTGTACATGGTTTATCAAAGCGGTGCACAGCGGACAGATGCTGAAGTGACATTAGTCGAAGAGGCTAGTTTAGCTGAACGCAGTTACATGTCAGCGTTGCACCGATTAGCTTTTCAGGGAGTCGATGGGCTCCTGTGGCAGAGGAAGCTGATCCTCATCCATCTCCCCGTCCTCCCATCTCAGACGGGTCAGTCACCGTTGACAGTTGATTCGGAGTAAAGCTCCACCTCCAAAAACCAAAAAAAAAAATGGCAGCGAAAAGTAAACATTATCCTCAGAGAGATCCTTCTAATGCAAAGATCATTAGGATTACTTAATAGCTGATGACACTTTTGCTAATGGAGAGAATTCAAATGAAGGGAAACTTTATAATTGATAATTGATTGGGTGGCCATTAAGTGGGATCTAACAAAGGGCGATTCTCCGGCATCCGACTCCAGATCCCACGAGAGCTCGCCACACTCACAGTTCATTTAAATGGCCCGAACCACTCGATAAAGTTGTTACACCTGGACGCTGCTTTGTCCTTTAGGAGTGCCATTACGTCCCCCTGTCGAGCTCGCATGAAAGACGCGAGCCACCGTCGCGGCGACAGCTCGACCGGCTCCTTCTTGCTTCTCAACGGCGGCAGGCTGCTGCCATTGATAATTGGACTTAAGGTTCCCTCCTATTATGTGCTTGTCGAACAGCAATCTAACACTTTGCCATCTGTTTGTGTTAGTGTTAATCATATCTATTCTCCTATGTTATTGTTCCAGATGGCTCCTATAATTGCATTGTTTCTTCTGCAGATGTTTTATGGCGCGGTTTCGGAGCGCAGCCAGCCCTGGGTTGATAAAATGGTGGAACGGTTAATGGGAAAATAACCGTTTTCACAGGCAGGTTCCAAGTTTTTGTCACTAGTCACATAAGCAGCGTAATTGCCACTAATGGGCCAGGGTAACCATCGGATGACTGGGGGCCATATTAGCATAGTTCCACAAAACAGAGGAAGAATCCAAATTTAGATTGTGGCTGTGGCTGGATCCACCACTGTGTGAAAAAATGACTCTCTTGGCAGTCAGGATGTAGAGAGAGCTCCAAATGTACATTATGCAGGGACTTCTCATTATTTTGGATGGAGGGAGAAAGCATATACTACAGCGGCAGCGATAGCAGCTGGAACAATAGCAGCAGGAGTTTCAGTTCCAGGGATTAAGTTCTCGTGGAGGTTCTCTTGCTGCTCTGTTTGTTTTACAATATATCAAGTGGCTGGAAATATCCGGAGCATGCTAAATGAAACCGTTTTCACTTTTCTGAAGGCAGCGGCACCGCAATAGCTGCCGTACTTTGTAGCAGATTTGCCATTAATTTGAAGCGTCACATAACCTGTGAGGCTTATGAGTGAAAGACGAGACGGTGGCTCGGCGCGCTGCCTCCGCCGTGAGATGCTGAAGCGCAGCCTATTTTCCCTAATCGCCTGTGTGAGCACAACACCGCTGATTCAATCTGAATTTGACAAATGCTGCTGACTAGAGGAGGACAGCTCTGGCATCCTACATAGCAATTTTGAAAACGGCCTCATTTTCCTGCGCCATTGTCTGCATGGCGATGGTGCCGGCGATGAACTGGAATCACATTATCCTACAGATACCTGAGCATCAGCTGTGCTGTTTGAGGCACCGCCGGGGGGGGTATGAGGGTCACTCCCCCCAGTCTCTGATTCATCGGCGCGGACGAGGCGGAGGTCAGATTACGGTTCCAGCTCATCAGCTGAGCTCCTCCGACCAGCCAATCAGCAGGGAAATTATTTTAGGAAGAGGCGGGAAACAGGTGTTGGTCCGAAGAATATCAATTATGACTTTGAAAATCTCGACTACGTGGCAGACAATTATTATTCATGATCAGCAATAATTTATTCTGTTTGTTGTGTAAATGCAGTTGCTGATGTCAAGTGGGCTTCTTTTAGGGAGCGGAGTAAACTAGCAGCTCTAAATACTTGATGAGAATGACTCTGAATCGGTAACAGTATGTGGTTACTGCAAGCAAGGAAGGAATAGACTCTCCACATTTCTCCGTGTCCTGACTTTTCAGAGGCCAAGCTCCACCGAAAGTCTGAATTCAGCACATTTCTCCCGCCCGCCACTCATTATTTAATAACAGCTAAATTGTAGCTATTATTGTCTCATTCGAATAGCAGGCGGTGACAAAAGAAAGCGGCTATGCAATGCTAATCTTACAGTGAAGACGCACAGCAGGCCATCTCGTGTTAAGAATCTCATTTCCTTTGTGCTCTCTGAATCAACCCCTGAATCTGTTTAATTAAATCATGTATAATTCAGGACCTCACAGCCGCGCATGTTTGCACGAGGCACAATTGCTGTAGTCGGCATCGCGCTACATACAAAGGCAGGTGTAAATGGCCATGTAGCAGATAGAGTTTTCATTACTAATGAAGCTGTAAATGTCCGCGGGATAAATGAGGCTGACAGCGAGGCGGCCGCGTCTGGGTGGCCGGTAAACGCTCGGGCCTCCTTTCTGTTAACTGCCCACTAATAAGAACAGTCATTACAAAAGGCTGCCTGGGAAAAAAAAAAAAATGCAGAGGACAAAACGCACGAACATCTTCTCCACCCACATGTGAACACACCATCCGCTCCGCCCCTGCTGAGGAAGCAGTCTGTTTCCAGCCCCTCGTGTCAGGTTTCAGACCTCATCACACAATAGAGCAGAATTCACCGTGTGCAAAAAAAAAAAATTGAAAAAAGAAAGCTGTGAATAATAGCCACTGGTGGCTTACATGAGATACACTGAAACATGAGGTGATCAGAGAGGGCTGAGGAAGGACAGTAAAATGAAGCAGCGCAATGAGGGGCTGAATATCTGCGATGGTTCAGGGCACAGCAAATGGAAAATAACTAATCATCGGCATCATAATAGCCCTCTAAAATGGGCATTTTGTCACCATTCGGTGCAAAGCAGGAGATTTAGGGGAGATTTAAAACGTGTGCTTTGTGCTGTATTGTCTATCTGTTACTGCAAGAAAATACAGACAGAGCCGGGAGAGGATCCAAGGACTGAACATGACATGCCTTTACAAAAATTTTAGAGGCCAGGGAGCTGTAATCTATCAAATATGCCAGCACGATTAGAGACAGTAGTTTGGGATATCATCAGATAAACCCAGAATGCATTTCAGCTCCTGTGTGTGCCTTAAGGCCCAGTTTTCCAGCTTTTACCTTGAAAATCAAAGATTTTTTTTCTTTGGTAGTTTTTTTTGCTGAATCAGCATTTTGGTTTCAACAGCTCGATGACCTGCTGTATTTGCCTTTTTCTACCAATCAGATGAAAGAGCAAAACATGCTTACGGTACCGCTTTTAAATCACTTTATCGTACGCTACTTTGAGAAATGCCAATACAATTGCTGTCAAAGTAATGTTGTTACAGTTTTTTTTTTTTTTTGGTTGCCAGGAAGCTTGTGAGAATAATCTCTTTCCCCAAAACCAGGGACAAAAATAAAACCTTTGTGGTGTTTTGAAGAATTTTTGTTGCTGTTTCTGTGGCTGTAGTTCACTGACAGTGATGCAGGAGGTGAACTTGGAGTCACCTTTTTTTTTCCATTCATCACATGAGGCTGGTTGCTTTTTTTGATGAATCACTTTTAGAAATGATGAGTCAGTCAATGTAGTTTTATTTTGTGCTCTCCTTTGCTGATCAGCAGTCGG
>JAOXYL010000061.1:2135816-2149540 GCA_028564955.1 Terapon puta
TGTGTGTGTGTGTGTGTGTGTGTGTGCGCCGGAGACACTCACTTCCATCTGGCGTATGAGCCTCCATGTGGACCAGATCTGGCTCCTTGTCTAGGCCCGAGACAGACCTTGGAGAGAGTGACAGACCGTGGAAGAATACATGAGCATAATGGCGATGAATAGAAAGGGATGTAAAGAGGGGGGAGGAGAGAGAAAAAAGAAAGGCATTCTGTTACAGCCGTTTCTTTACCTTTGGAAGATGCGATTGGAGAATACCGGAAAGTTTCCCTCATATTCTAAACATTATGGCAAACACACAGTATCTCTTGGCACAGTCACGTCCACCAAAATGCAAAAACACAAAGAAATGCAAATTCCCGGGGTCAGCTCGAGTCTCTTACTGCAAGCATATCGCTGGGAAAATCTTGCTTTCTTGCTCATTTCATCGCTCGTGGATTAGACTGGACGGACGCAGCTTTTCCCATTGTGGTGACATTTCACATCGCTCGGAGGCTGATGAAGCCATTGTCTAAATGCAGCCAACTGGAGTTGTGCCTAACCGTCGCTGGAGGCCCATCCAGTGGTTAGATGTCCTTGAAGGGGCTCTGGCGGTGAAGGGCGGAGCCGGGGACGGATCGTGCGCATTATTTAGGATTATACCGCCGCGGCACGGAAGCAGCTCCAGATTTATGCAAGTTACGGTGGATATCGCCAAAAGCAAATCCCGGGCACGCCCCAGTCACCTCAGAGAGGGGAAGAGGAGCAGCGAGCTGGAATAGATCTGGGCCTACGTTTGTGATGAGTGTGCAGTTTCTGACGTACTAGGTACACTGCAGGGGGAGTGAGCAGCAGACGTGACTGGATAAGAAGTGACAGGGACGTCCCGGATCCATTATTAGTCACCGCTCCTCATACTGTATGTAAGCTTCTGTATCTGCATTTATGAATCCGTTGAAAACCGACCCCAGTCCTTCCACCAGTGATATAAAACTAATCATTTATTTAGGCGCAATACGCCCGATATGAGGAGGGGCACGCGCCAGAGCTGAAGTGGAATGCAGACGTGCCCTTGGACGCTGAATGCAAAGCGCACTCTGAAGGGGGAGATTAATCTCTGCCTGATTGTATCAAGCGGTTAGAAAATGTGCAGGATTTCGGCTGCACCGCCAGTCAGTCACACACCTTGTTCTAAGCCATCAATATCACTTGCTCAGTCGGCCAGAACACGAGCAACGGTTTCTGCATTCCCGCGTAAACAAAACTTTTTCGGGGGGGAGAGAGGGGCTGGAGCGGAATAACACAAAAAAAAAAAAAAAGGAAAGAGCCGTGGGGAAGTGAAAAAGGGATGACTCACCAGTAGAATCTGTTCGGCGTGACGTGTTCGTGGATGAGCTGCCATTTTCTTCCGAAGTCCACCGAGCTGTACAACTGCGGAGATATGAGAGGAAAGTTAAAAAAAAAAAAAAAAAATTTGTCAGAAGATGAATGCGTGCTTCTACACTGGTCCGGCTTTGTAATTAGACCGGCTGATTTAGAAGTTGTATCAGTAACAAGTGAGCAGACATTACTGGAACTTTCCAGGCTGGAGGTTCGTCTGGAGCTATGAAGCATTATCCAGAGAGAGATAGGCTGACACGGCGCTGACGGGCTATCATCATTACCAACCGGCCATTTAGGCTAACACATGCGGGCGTCTCCATCTCCCTCTCCCCTTACAAATTAGAGCTATAGGTTTCAACAAAGCACTTTGCGGGAATGACGAATTAAAACTGAAATAGATATGACGCGTGGCCACTTTTAGCTTGATCAGCAGAGGGAATTCTGTGATTCAGTGGCTTTTAGCCTGTTTTTGTATTAAAAAGAAATGATTCTTCAGCACGCAATAAAAAAAAGAAAAAGTCACAGAATGAATGAGCGTACGTGGATGCAAAGAATGATGTAACTCAGCTGATGTAAAGTTACATTACATTTCCTGGTGCTCGGGCGGACGCTTAATAGCCCAGGAGCATTTCCCAACACTGTATTGATTGATACTGCAGAAAGAGCTGCCTTATTCCTCCATGTGTCTGTGCATTGTTAATTCCTCACGGCCCCACTTGTTGCCTTTAATCACAGCAAACCCGACGCGTGCTTTGATAAAAGGATTCACAGTCGTCACCTGCTGCAAAATTAGTCAACTTTGCATTGCACAGGCAGGCCGTAGCGACGCTCTGATTGCTGAAACTGTCACGTTTATTTCTTTACATTTTAACAGATATGGCATATTATCACAAAATTTCCTCATCACACACTCAGCGCCTGCAGGCCGGGAGTCTGTCTGGAGGGCTGGACAATGAAAATCAATCGTGTGTGTGGTAGGCACGGACCTAATGTTGCTGGGAGCACACATTTGTTTAACAGAACAATATACAGTACGGTTATATCGGCAGAAAATGTGATTTCTGATCTTCCACCTCAGTAAAGGAAGGTTCCCAGCAGAGCCTCTGGGTTAGTGTAACAGGGTAGCGGGCAGGGTCTCTCATCACTTTGGACAGTGACATATGACGCCAGCGGGCAGGCTCGGCCTCTCCTCTCTCCATTCATCAGTTCAATGACATCTTAAATTTTAAAGCTTCTGAGCTGTCACAAAGTAAGCTTCATAGTTTCCCACTCGCTTCGATAAATCAAGAGCGCGGCCGGCCAGCTGCGACACCGCGATAGAGCCTGCGACGGCCGAGGGGGCCGACAAAGGACGGCAGCTCAAACGGTGATTGAGGAATTGCAGAGAGCATGTGAGGTGCGCTCATCTGTTCATGCTGACGGCGCGCTTGGAAAACGTTTGCGTCGCTCTGATTTGTGAATTAGGTTGCAGGTAATATCTGACGCTCAGCCGAAGGTTCTGTGTGTCGCAGTGTGTGGGTCGTAGATGAGGGAACAACGGGACTAGTGTTTCTTCTGTTGCGGCGAATGGGGATGTATGGCAAAAGGCATATTAATATTAATTGACGACACAATAAAAACAAGACACAACCTGATAAAAAGCCTTGAGATTGCAGTTTGATGAATGGAAGTTAAAAGCGTAAGCAGTGGGGAGCCTCATTGTATTACAGCTTTCAATGACAAGGTCACATGAGAGAACATAGAACAAAATGAGCCATTTATTATTAAATCCATAAATCTCATTTTAAAAAATAGATTAATTCACAGTTTCACTTCAAATAAGATAAGAAATGTTCCAATAAAATAGTTGGAAAAAAGTAGAAAAACAGACCAGAACACTTCAAAAGTAAGCTAACATAAGAAAACATACTGACTATATGTGTTAATTGTGATCTTAACTTTTAGTTGGTCATATTTTTGTATTCATGTAATTTCTTGAAAAAAACAAAAAGTTTACATTTACATAGGCCTTTTCACAAAACAATGTTACGATGTAAAATCAGACGTCTCCTTGTTCCCAGTGAACAATGAACTGAACGTAGCTGCAGCGACTCTGAGCGATCAGCAAAGACACCGAGAGGCAACGAACGTTTGTTCTCCCAACAAACACACAGCACAAGAGAGTGTGTGGTAAGACGGTGGCAAAGATGGTGACAGATGCAGCCTCAGTCTGAAAAACGTCTCCGATGAAAAAACTAGACTACAAAGCTGTCAGCTTCTCCAACAAATTACTAAACAAAAAAAAAAACTCAAACAAAAAGAAAATTACTAAAATGCACTCGGTCAAATAAACTAAAACAAAAAGACGGAATCGGTTGCCAAAATTTGCAGCGACAGAAAACTTAGAGAGAAATATTTCTGGTGGTAACATTCCCGAGTTGTAATACATGCAAAACGTGCTGCCAAAGCTGAAGTATGAAAACAAAAACATCCGGGGGTCAGAGGGGCCGTTCACAGAGCGAGTTAGCTCCGCGTCTCAGGAATAATTCATGTTAATCACGACGCAGGGAGACGCTCTCACACACTGTTTACACATGAGGTGTGACAAAGCCAAAAAGAACGGCTCGCTCTGCGGTTTAGATCACAGTGAAGGTCTGCGAGGCCCGTGTCTCACAAGAAATTCACTCCTGGCAGCGCCGATTTTTATCACATTTAGCCAGAAAACAATTGTAAGTATTCTGCAGACATCCGGGCACAATACGCAGGTTTCCTTTCACTGCCCTTAGCGCCGGAGTTGTGCTCGTATATTGGGTTTCAGCATGTACGTATAAGTGAATAAATCTAAAGGTTTATATATTGCTCTGCATTTGTTTTCCTTTGCTTGTCTACACGGGGAAGTGAAGGGAATCAAACGCAGATGGAACATAAATGAGAAATGAATTGATTCAAACTCACCTCCGTCGCGGGAGAGCTTACACGTCAGCCACCCAAAGATGAATTTCAAGTCTTTCCGTGCCTATTTTTTTTTTCTATTTCCATTCTATTTCCGAGGTGTGTGGGAAATGCTAAGGGAAAATGTACATTATTGCGATTGCCGTCGCTATCCGGCTATTTAAAGCCTGCTGTAAGTGCACTTTTCCCGAAGATGAAATATGAATCAGGATAAAAGATAAATGACTGCTCCACGGTGGCCGTCTACCCTTAAAATCAATTAGAAAAAAAATGTCTTAGTGGCGGTGGTGGTGCGGAGACATGTCCCCTGTGGACAGAATGACATCGGTTTTCAATGTTCAAGGAAAGCGCACTGCTCGGCGGCGCACAACAGAGCAGCTGACCCTGATGTTAGTTTTCTGCTGCAAACCGGCGCCGGGCTTCATGTCGGCTGTGACACCACCGTACCACCCACCGAATCTCGCCACTGTCACAGACGGGGCCGGCTAAGCTAATAATCATGGCTGTCCTTGACTCTCGCTGTGAGCTGGGAAACAGCCCGCGGTGAGAAAGAAACGGATAAAGTGAGACGGGGACAGAGAGACAAGCCATTACTCTCACAGCAGATGATAAAATGCGGTGGACCTGTGCAACCAATTAGTGACAGGAAGCCTGTGCGGGACTGTTTTTTTTTTTTTTTTTGAGCTGGCAAACGCCCGTTCCCGCAGGATTTTGCAGCCATTACAGGATGCACCTTGCTACTCCTGTCCGTTCCCGCCAAGATTCTCATCAGCCCTGCCCGCAACTATGTTCTTCATCGACAGCCTGTCTGTTCATTTCCACAACAAAAATACAATGTTATAGATTTTACTCGAGGCAGTGGGAAGTAAATGTGGATAAAAATGACTGTGTCTATTCCTCCAATACTTTTTGTAGTTTCCCTTAGCATCACAACACAACCAGATACTGAATCGCTTCTCAAACTGACCATAACAGTGTTATTAAGACATTCAGTATACTTGGTTGTTATTTTTGTAATATAGGTAAACTTACACTGATTCTACACTTTAAACCTGTCCACATCTCTCATTTTTTTGTCAATAGTCACTTTAATCTGGTTGACAGAAATTTTGAATTTTAATTCAAGATTTTATTATCATGTGCCTAACAATCACATTGCTGCATGCTGACAATAACATTTCTCTGGCTCAATGCTCAAAATATTTTAGAAAGAGAGACCATGTGTGCAAAAAGAAAAAGATATATAGAACTAACTAACTATGAAAATTATAAGAATAAATACATATAATAATATATGTATATATATATATATATATGTGTGTGTATATACATATATAGATATCTCTGGCCTCATTCCTCATTTACAGGTTGCAGGACATCTTGATTAGCCATGTGACTGGTACATGAAACAGGACAGGAGAGGATGAATAACCTCCCTCTCACTGGGAGACATTTGCTCCAGCCTCTCTTTGCTTCAGAATATGGCTCCTATCGCGTCACGGCTTCGCCCTGGTGTCGGGAAAATGTATGTAAACTTGAATAACATCTTTTCTCTGACACACTGCAGAAACTGAAAGCAGCTGTTTTTCTTTTGTTTTTTTTTTCATTTGCACATTTCCTTCTGCAGCATTGTAGGCAACAGTCTGCCACCCCGAAAAGCTCTGTGCATTAACATCAAAGCACAAAACAGCTCCACCAACACATAAAAGTTCTGAGAAAAAGAATCAAGACTTGGGAGTTATGGAAATGATAACTGCCGCATTGTAGGCCCCTGCGTCCCACACAATTACTATAAGTCACTTTTATAACTCCTAATTAAGTCTCCTATAAATTCTTGATGCATCTATGTACAGCGCTCTAAATCAAAGTGCTCCTGTTTGCGTCGCCCTGGCGTATCCCGTATGGGCGGGGGAGGGGAGGGGGAGGGCTGGTTTTATACCCCGCAATTTATGGAGCCTGCAAAGTACACAGAAGTGGGGATGAGCCTATAGAGGGAGGTATAGACTGAGAGGCCATGATGACTCTCCAGTCCGCCATCCTCACCGCTACTGTAGCTCCGGAGGAAGAGGCAGCTCTTCAATACATGAGCGTCGATATTAGAGGCGAAACAATGACTTGACTAACTGATCGGTCAATCGGCACCGCGTTTATTAACGAGTCCGACAATAAATGCCTTTCTTTGTCACCTTTTTGAGTAAATCTGTAAACACCACCACCAGTTCATTTTTTTAATCAGGGTTGAAAACAGCTGTTAAAACTACTGTTCGTCGCCCTTAGGCCATATTAAAGTAATCAGATAGTAGCGCTGGGGCAAGTTCTTTCAGCTGCATCTCACCGTCTCCATCAGCACCCGGTGTTACTTTGTAAACATTCAGACCCCATTTACACCCCACCTTTCATCATTTTTTACATTTTATCACGGCGCCCGTTATCCGTCCGACATAAATGGAGGCACTAATTTAGTCTCATCATACATTCAACACCCTCTGAAGGTGAAAGCTTTCACATGAGCGACGGGATCATTATGCTTCACAGTCACTGACCTCAGAGTGTCGTGCTATTAAACTGACATTGTACACTGACGTACCAAAGGCCATTAAGGGGTGTAATGCAATTAATTTGCACATATAAAAAAAAAATGTATGTGAATTTTTATCATATTATGAATGAAAAAAAAACATTCAGAGGCATATTCTTGGTGTTATTGCCTTTCTACAGTTCTTATCGTCATGGTATCAGTGTGCGAGTGCAGTAAGTGAACTTGGTGGGGTTTGCAGCCACTTGTTGCTCGGGGCATGCCCGACAAATTAAAATATTATCCTGTGTCATTATCAGTGTCAAACACTAAGGCGTGCCCAGTCAAGTCTAACAAATACGCTCCCTCCGGCTTCGTGCTCCCTTTTCATACCGCCGCGCCTTCTGGGTTCTCTCCGCGGTTCCTTGTTGTGCTATGTTGTTGACTTGCACCTCCATAATAATTGATCGCGGGCGGCACACCTGCCCGGCGGTCGCACAGGTACCATCTGTACTCCGGCGGTGAGACGTGCGGCTCGCTCCTCCGCTCTGTTCGGCCGACCAATCACTCTCACAGCGTGCACTCAGAAAAATCAGCCACATATATTTAATCATAACTACCTGCATGAATGAATTAGTCGGCACCGGGGGTTCACTGAAAATGACCACGGCGCTTTTAATTCTGGCCTGTAATGTACAGAGAGGGTCGGCATAAACCGGAGCCTCTCGGTCTATTTATACTATAAAGTAGCACGCTTCAACGTCGGCTCTCAGGCAATCATTTTTCTCCACTTGGCGATAATTATGCTGTGAATTGCTGAGCCCGTATGCATGAAAAGGAGCACTATTAGCTCCATTGTGCTAGGAAGTGCACTGCCTGTATTGTCCTGATCATGTGTTTCAAATTAAAGTCCATTAAAAGCACCCAGGGAAAGGCGGGTCCGCCACGGCCCGGCGGAGCGCGGCCGAGCTGTCGCAGCTCAGGACAAGAGAGCTAAGCACTAAAGATACCTGCCATCTGGAGAGTCATTGAGTTGAGAAATGCACTGCAGCAGCTGAGCAGGCTCTTTGGCTCGAGCCCAGCGCCACCTTCCAGACAGGGGCAGGGGAAGGGCTGAATGTAGATCTGCTCAAACGGGCGCTCGGTGATAGATTTGTTGGAGACATTTCGGTTCGGGTTCGCCATTTTTGAATCGATGGTTACCACCACTCGCTTTTGAAACCGACTTATTTAAAGATCAGCTGCATTGCATTACCATTTTTCTTTATCCTGCAGCAGCGTTCAGATCTGCCCTGCACGTTATATCCCCTCTTGAAAATCAGAACCAATGATGCAGATGTATGTTTTTATTTCAGCATTTTTTTTCTTTTTCATGATGGCATCGTGTATACCAGTAAAAACTTGCCAATCATGCGCTTTGTGTCATTATTATTGTTACTTTCAGCATTTGCGTGGAGCGGTAATGCCGCGGCACTGCACAAAAAGAGCCTCGCACTTTGAACCGCGGCCCACGTCAGCTCTCTAGCTAATGTCTCCTCCTTCCTCCCACGAGCATCGACACGTCTCGCCTTGCGCCTTAACTCGCTCGAAAAAGCAACCAAACAAACATCCACCGGGGGGGGGAAAGTGCAGCGCTAATGTCAGGCTTTATGGCTTGTTCACCAGTCAGCCGTGGCACAGCGATCCACTTAAAGACATGCTCGCTAACCTCGACATCAATCAGTTCAGATTCGGACGGGCGCAGGTCGTCCGGAGCTTATAAGATACAGTTAAGAGTGTGAGCCGGTCACGTTGTGTCTCTGAGCCGCCGCGAGCTCAGCTGTCAATCAAACAAAGGTCCGCCCACTCACCGGCTTGGAGGAGTATTTCTGATGCACCCTAAAGGTGTTAGT
The DNA here is from genome assembly GCA_028564955.1 of Terapon puta. NCBI lineage: Eukaryota > Metazoa > Chordata > Actinopteri > Centrarchiformes > Terapontidae > Terapon > Terapon puta. The sequence goes on from JAOXYL010000061.1 coordinate 2,144,514, forward strand.
TTTTTCCTTTGTTTTATATATATATGTATAAAAAAGCAACGATAACAGTCTCCAAATCAATCAAAAAGGATGCCTCGTGATTTCAGTTGGACTTGAAGCAGAACGAGTATAAGCCACCTGTGATCGCAGATGTTATTTTTGCGACAGTAGACTGCATATAAAAAAAAACAAAAGGGATGTACATCTTAAGTATATTGTACATTTAATCAGAGGAGAGTGGCCCTGCTTGAAATCATCCTTTAACGTGATCGCACTGAGACAAAAATAGCTTTACAGCAAACTGGTTTACTCCGTATGATGTAATGACATCAATTTAGAGTCTGTGTATGTCCGTATCGGAGGTTTAAAAGGAGAATCATATTTAGCAGGCAAAAAGGTGTCAGCTAAGGATTACAATGACGGAGAGAGATCCTGAAAGCAAAGCACTCAGGGACATAGACTCGCTGCTTCCTATTAAATAAGGTTTGAATTAAAAGAGCTTATCTAAAGAGGACTCTTCAGTACCAGAATCTATAGACGCAGACAACAATATCGCCCATATTAGGAACCTTACAAAATGGAAAATGCAAATTCTTTTTATGGAGTTGATGCAAATGAAAAAAGAATGAAAGGATGAAGAAGGGAAAAAAAAATAATCCTGAATAATGTCTTCCCACTCTTTCCCTGAATACTTTATTGAGTCTGATGTCCCCATTGCATTTCTGAAAACGTTTAGCCAGGATACAATTCAGCTAGAAATAATTAACAGCATAAATTTGCATCATTAGGGTGGATTAAGTCAAACAATGTTTGCATGTTGAAGGACCGAAGGGAGCGCTCGGCTGTCTCCGAGAGGCGGTTATGCCGGTTCCTTTCACATTTAGGTGGGCTGTCGGCTTCCCATGGGAGCACACGGTGGAGAATATTCCAACCATATCTGAGAAATAAATATGCCGACGCATAGTTTTAGTTGTGTTTGGGTCTTGCGCTTGAGCGTCTATGTTTCTATCCGTGTAAGAGCATGGCGATGAAAAAGAATGGCGATTACTGGCAGGGGTGCGGCGCGCTTTCATCATCCCCACCTCAGCTGGAGTAACTTGCCCATTTTTCTCGACAGAGCGTTTTCCCATTTCCCAGGTTCACGACTGTTAAGACCTGCTCCAAAATTTGAGACACTGACAGACCTGGGCTGCTTATCCAGATGTTCCTGTTGCAGTGAGGTGATATACGGTCTGTACAGGGCCTTTCATTAAAAAAAAGAAGAAAAAAAAAACACCGGATGTGCTGTGCCGTTCCTGTATCCAACTTCCTGTCTGGTCCATCATGTCCGTGGAGCTTGATGCTGCAAAACAGACTCGACACGATTTCCTGGGTGCTCCCGAAATGCATAGCGTTCACATCTGGGGGCCCGGCGAGCTCAAGCCACAGCCGGAGTACGATGCAGAGGGTACCCAGTGGGATGAAGCACTAAGATGCCTCTCTGACACTGAAGGAAAGGTCATTTTTTAATTTGCGCGACTCCCACAGATGCTGCAGCAAAGTAAATAATGAAGGCACGAACAATGCTGTTCTAACCACGTGGCTGCTCCTGTCCTAATTACTGCAGCCGCCAGAGAGCTTTGTCATTTGAATGTAAACACGCCGTCACAAGGCAACCTCTGAAGTCCCACGTGAGGACAAAATTACTACCAAGTAACTCTGTGTATCCCTCTGCCAGGAAAGAAATGGTTTTCTTCGCTAATGCAGGCTGTGATTTAATGGAAGCGCAAAGAAACAGTAGTGCGATAATAAAACCGAGTTGCCATTTTGTTTCACTTCTGATTGTTCTCTCTCTTTCTCTCTTTTTTTTTTTTTATGCGTCATGTATCTGTCCCAAACAGGAGTTTACTTCGCGATCTCGCAGTGATTGCAAAATAAATCGACTGATTGATTTAAAAGTTGACGTTCTCCTCGCTGAAGCTACGAAAACCTGGAAACCTTCCCAGATCAGATCCACGCTTGGTTGCTATTTTTCATGAATTAGGCCAGCCAGCGGGAATAATCTTAGTCCCGCCCACTGAGCTTCGATTGGTTGACTGTGAACTCTAACGGCTGGAATTGGCGGCCGATGGGGACGATGCCAAACCGACTACATGACTCACTGAACAAATTTGAGACATGGGCTGCAATTCAGAGGCCTGTGGTGCAGCTAAACAATAAATAAAGGCAAGCCACCCGCCTTTATTTATGTATGTCTATTTATGTATGCTACATTTTACTCTATGTGTACTTCTGTGGGCCATGGAAAAACCAATTTCCTTCACTCCACAAGCATTTTTTTTTCTCTGATTCTGATACATTCCTGGGGTTTTGGTCACCATTCACTATGTATGGAGGAAAGTACAGTAAGAAAAGAAAGTAAGGTGGACTTTGGGTGCATTACATAGATATGCACAGACATGAACAGGTGTGCTCTTGAACCCCCCGATCCCGCCAAGGTGAGAGCTGTCCAACAGAGACCCCCTGAAAGGCTCCATAATTTCTTCAGGGACCGGGCTCCAGCAACAACATTACCTCAACTGTAAATGAGTCAGTCAACTCAACTCAGTCATCACCATTAGTCAAGCGGAAGAGTAACTGAGCTCATCCCCATTACACATAAGACAACAATATGGCACGGGGATGTCATTAGGTGCAGGAGAGGGGGAAAAAAAAAAAGTGATGAAGAGCTCACTGAAATGAGATTGGATTTAAACAAGTGCTGCTGCTGTCCTGGGGGCCTTACATGAATGCTCTTTGAGCGGATAGGTGGAGGCTGCATAATGATGAGACACTTAGTTTCCCTACTGTTCAGATTTATGGGCTCCAAGGCCTGTTACGATCATTAGGGGGATTGTGAAAGGAAAAGGGAAATGGGGTTGAGATTATATGGGCTTGGGAGGAGGTGGAAATTGCACAGATTTTTTTTTTTCTGGTAACACAGCACTTTTGGACCATAAATCTTTGATCCTCTCCTCCCTATTTGTGCAATGGCATTTTATAATGGAAGACTCCCTATAATTTCACACTCCAATTAGTAAATTACTAATGTCCCGATATGCAAGTCTGGGACGGTAATAAACAAACAGGTCACTCCCTTAGGGAACCTGGTTAACTAAAGAAAAATACATATTTCACACAATGTTGGTATAAATGAGTGGTTTTAGCTTGACTGTGTTTGAGGTAGAGCAACCTTAACAAAGAGGAAGAGAAGAAATGCGTCTTGAAACAACAGTGTAATGACTGTGTTTATTTTTGCACAACGCCTGCAAGTAGACCAGGAGAGACTCCTTTCGGCGAGTCGGATCTCTGGCAACAGCAACACAAACATCAGCAAAATTTTTTACCTCTGCTTAAAGAGAATGAGCGGGAGTCATTAGGCATTTGGAACATGTTGAATAATTCATATTGCATAATCATCCGGAATCAACAAAAACACTTGCTTTGTGTTACCTGGGATGGATTGCAAGAGGAAGAGGCTGACATTGTTGCTCTGGCGACGAGTCCCTGGGGATCGGCCCAGTTTGTGTTGGCGGTGCCGGATTACACGTGAATATTGCCGTTGACCGCCGATCAACGAAACCACCACAGGACATTAAGCCAGAGGTGTCATGTGCATAAAATCTCTGGAGTTTACTGAGAGTGGGGTGATTTTATTTTAGCCTCCTCAGACAAAAGGCAAAGTCACGTAAGCAAAGTCTCTTCACGTGTTATCAGCCTTCGACTGTGCTCAAGAACGAACTGTACCATTTGAAGCCAACTTTGGGAGATAACCTGAACATCTGCAGACGGCGGCGCAGGCTGCATGATACAGTCGAAAGCTCAGATTACAGGTAACGAGCAGACAGGGTTTCAGCGAGCCTCCTGAGCTGTGACTGAAAGAAGAACACGAACGTCCACAAATGGATTCAAAGACGAAGCGCTTATATTTTTTTATGCGATGTGTTTTCTGCCGCACGGAGCCGGCTCACAGCGACAACAGCTCTCCGCTCTCCACTAAATTATGTTTTGTGCCCTCTCGCTGGCCTGTATTTCCACACCCTGACAGGCTCTCTCATGGGATTACGCTGACTAAAATAATTGTCATAATTACCCAAAAAAAACAAAAAAACACATACACCTTGTCTCGCTGTGAAAAAGCAGCTCAGAGAAGACCTTTTATCTCGTCCGCTGCCAGCCGCCACAGAGACGAGAGGACTGAATCATGTACATTGTCACATCACCCCCCCCAGAACATAAATATGCAAACCATTCAGGCGCTTTACCTTACCTCTGTCCATGTGATAAAGGGAACAGGTTTGAATCCAAGAAGTGATTTTAACCTAGTCTGTCATATCAGGGGCCGGCTCGGCCGCGACATCAGCGGGACCGGGCGACGAGGGAATACGCTGGGGGCTCGTGTGGGGGGCTGAGCGACGGATCGGCCGATAGCCGGTACCGACGCAGGACGTCGCCTCTATAACGGGCAGAGATGACTTACTAAATAAGAACTCCAGCGTGATCCATCAATCATCATTTACTCTCATTTACTGGTTCATTTCCCTCCCTCTGTTCCTTCGTCCCTACCTGCTCTCTCACCCCCGCGCCGCAACTCGTGCCAGAAGCCCCCCCCCCTCCTCCCCTCACCTCCAGCCTCTTCCCGGCAGCGACGTCTCTGTCGCGTGAAGAAGCGGACTGACAGGCCCGCGCTGCCGGAGGAGAGCAGCGGCCATGTAAGCCACATGTAAAGGTTACAGTGATAGTGGAAACACCGGAGGATCCTCCTTCAGCTGCTTTGTCCTAAACACCCTCAGAGGGTGTTTACCAAGGACGGAGAGCGACCTCTACCCCTATAGAGACATCCGGAAAGAGAACCCAGGTGTGTGGATTTAAAGGTAAGCAAGGTTTGAACTCGAATTTCAATCTTTACTAAACTTTTTTTTTTTTTTTACCTCACGCTATAAACGTCCTCCAGGAGAAGCTGTGTGGAGATGTGATCCCCAGTGCCCGTATTTATGTTTACGGCAGGTTCGGCCCCCTATAAGACAATC
>JAOXYL010000061.1:2193669-2230494 GCA_028564955.1 Terapon puta
CTTTTTCACTTCCCCTCAGCTCCTCTTTCAAGCTTCTTCTTCTTCGTCTTTTTTTTTTCTTTCTGGCCCATAACTCCAAACTCCTCAACTATTCCCGGAGAAGCAGGCAAGTTCTTTTTTTTTTTTTTTTTTTAGAGAAAAAGCCGGGGACATAAAAGTGACAACAGCCGTTAGATTTAGCAGCTAAGCCGATCGAAGGTGCTGTGACGTTCGGGCGACGCTGGTCGTTGGCGACACCCGCGGCGCTGCCATCTTGGCGGCGCTCCGGCACGCGGGCTCGCTTTCTGTGGGCGAGAGAGCGAGAGCAGCCCGGGCGTCAGCGTAATATCAGACCCCCCCCTTTCAGCCTTATGTACAAAGACAAATAAAGACTCTTAATCTTCCGTGTCGCGTGACAGGTGCTTTTAAAATCTTTCTTCTCCGCGTGTGCAGTTTAAGGGTAATAATCCGAGCAAAAGGCAGCATCCATACATGATGTGGACGAACACATCATTATGCACAGGTAAACAAAAGCTACAAAGAGAAATAATCCCTTTTAGCCTTGGATGGATACGACTGCGTGCTAACGACCATTGCTCAAGGCAAGGAGGGGAGAAAACCCAAGGTTCTGGCTCAATGTTGCAATTAACTTATCAGTATTATGCACAAATGAAATGCGTGTAACACTTCGGAGATGAAGGCCGTCAGCGGATGAAAAGAAGCGGATTAGAAAGTGAAATGAGTTGTGTCCAGGTGTGTAAATGCCATCCGCCGGAGCTGCCGGCGTGTTACGGTCCCATCAAGGCCTCGCCAGGGAGCGGCGAGCCCCCCCTGGACATCGCTCACTCCGCTTCCTCTCTCTCTCGCTCCCTCTCTCTCTCTCGTTCTGTCACTTTGCTTCTTCGCGCTCCCTCTCGTGCTTTCCGTCTCCGGCTCCGTGTCTCTGAATCACCCCCCCCCCTCCTTTCCTCCTTTTATTTCCCTCCTTCTTCACAGGCCTCCCCGGAGTGAAGTCCTCTCTCATTTACTGCATCCGTCATGTGTCTGTCTTTCCCTCCTTCCCCTCTTTTTTTCTCGCCGGCCACATCTCACCCCGCCGTTACCTTACCGACTCTGAGTGTTCCTCCGAACCGAATCCACTTTATCTCTCTTTATCCGAGTCTGTCTTTTTTTTTTATGTTCCCCTCGCACCGGTCTCCCCCTGGTTTTTTCGTCCTCTCTCTGCCCACCTCTTTTCTTTTTATCCTCCGAGTTGTTTTTCATATTCACTTCCCCGACCTGCCTTCGCTACCTCCTGCTGCTCGTCCCTCTCCACCGTCTCTCGCTCGTACTTCGCTGCCTTGTTTTGCCCCCCCCCCCGTCCTTCTCCTCTTCCAAGCAGTACAGTGCAACACAAAATATTGATAATTAGATTGAAATTGTCAAATAAGCAGATAATCCATAAATAGTTCAACAATTGATCTGTTTTTTATGGAAATGGAGGGATGTATATATGTGTGATTTTCTGCTCACATATTTGCCCTAACGACGTTTTGAAGTGATAATATGTTGCTTGTTCGCTGCCCTCAAATTGTGAAACATGATTTATCCGTCCTGTTGGTTTTCATGATTCCTCATAAAGAATCTCCTTACTTCTGTTTACTTATCTTTCATGTAAAGTGTAAAGTCAGATTCTGTCCTGACGAAGTGACCTCAGAGGACTCCAGAGAATTCTGATTTTTTTTTCCTACACATTTTCTGTCTTATATTCTACTGTCAGGTTACAGAGACAGTTTTAGAAAAGGTGAGTGAAAGCAATTTTGAAATAAATCACCTACTTGTTAAAAGACCAGCTCAAGAAAAGTTTAACTTTAAAAAAAGAGTCAGACTCTGATGTTTTTTTTTTTTCTCTTGAGATATCTGTGCTTCAGTAAAAAGTCCATTCATAATGTATGCACAGCACCGGGGCCTCCTGTCTGCCACGTCACATGTATGTTGCTTACTGGACCGTGATTGGCTTGCACGCCCGTCGTGTCGTCAAATATTTCTGCGCGATGCATCTCTGATCTCTGCGTGAGACACTTTCAGAAGATATGTAAGAAAATAGCTTTGTCAGACTCTGCGCATACATCTTTTAACACGGTGAAGCTCAAACATTCAGGGGGAGTAACAATTTGCACAGCCCAGTTTTAGACTTTAAGAGATGAGTTAATAGATTATTTATTCATAAAAAATATTAGTTATTCATTTTAGGCTTTTAAACGGCAATACTTCTCTTTTCGAGCAACTTACATCTATCTTTTCAAGTGATATATCATTTCATAGCAGCAGCCCTTCGTCGGTTTGCTTTATCACTGACCGGTACAACATAAGTTCTGCTTGAGCGGGGACATGGCGTCCAAAAAAGAGCCGGAGGATCAATGTGGCGCTACAAGGTGAGGGAAAGGTCAATTGATAAACCAATCAAGTGGCCCCGCGTGGCAGGAGTGAGATTGTGGGACTATCTGCTTTATCACCTCAGCTGGACCTGGAGACCGTGGGAGGAATAACCTTTACAGCACACTGAGATAAACCTGTCATATTACGCTGTGCATTCCACCCCCCCCCCCCAAAAAAAAAAGTTTTAGTTGCTTCCATTTCACACAAGTCTTTGAAGCTGAGGTAGGATATAGTGTGCTTGAGATAGAAACGTTACCATAACAACCGATGTCTGCGGAGCAGCTCCAAACGCTCGCAGAGCTCCGGCCATTCTGGGTCCGCCGTTTCTGAAAGTCGAGGAAAAACCCGCCTTCCTCAGACGAGCTTTATAATTTGTCAAAAGCGAGGATTTTTCTGGTGCGGGCGATATGGAAATGCTGAAACGTACCTAACATCAAAAGAAAATAGGGAAGCGATTTATTTTGCTTATTTTACTCGGTATTTCTTGCTGCACTGCCCCTGAGCAGGCTGCCGGAGTGCGGAGCATGATACCGAGCTGAGGTGGAGCGTTCGCTGCCAGCGTGAGTGATAGGGGGAGGCTGAAGATTGATTCAGAGGTAAAAAAAAAAAAAAAAAAAAAGCTCCCACAGTCCATCAGATTTAAATCTGTATTTTTAAAGTTATTCTTGTCGTTTGTTTTATTCCCCTTGGAGTACGCCCACAGTGTTTCCTGCATGAAGCCGCTTCCACAGTGTGAGGCTGCAGCTCACTCTCACACCTGAGTAACTTAATTAAAAATATTCAAGTGCAAATCTGAGTTGTCTGAAACTAAGAAAGGGAAAGAAAATGTACTTGTACTTCGGACGTGAGCGTTATTATTTGCGCAGGTTATTTTAAGTGTTTCGAGAGCATGCAGGAGACCAGCTGCTAACATCTCCGGTTTGCCCATTTCTCCTTTCCCATGGTGCATCTGTCTCTCATGCCAGCTCTTGAGGAAGTCAAGCGAATCAAATGCTATCTGGCTGGCTGTGCAGTCTGCACTGGGGGTTAAAGCTTATCACAGTGCAAGCGAGGGTGCCATAAAAACAAAGACGGCGGAGACTGGCTGACTTTAGCCCATCATGCCATGTAAGAGAAATGGAAGCGGAGGAATCTCTTTGACGTACATGCAGACAAACCAGATATCACAGAGAAACAAAAAGACATCCCACAGTCTCATAAACTGATCCTCATTATGGAAAAGAAAGAACATGAAGCTACAATAATATAGCGTTAACAATAAAACAAAAGAGCAGAAAGAGCAGCCCAGTTTTTCTTTGTTCCACCGCATCAGAGTTTTCACATCTTATCATTAAATATATGGAGGGTTAATTCAGTGGGAGCCCACAGTGACAATCTGGGAGATGTTCAAAGAATCTCTTTTTCTCTAAGGGAGCTATTTTTATAAGAATATGGGCCCGCGCGTTCACTAATTAGAAAACGGGGCAGGAGTTGTGTGCGATTGTTACCCCGCGCTGAATGGACTGCAGCCCAGAGAAAGCTCACGATGTCACTAATAAGATACCGTCCAGCATAGCCCCTAAACATGTGCAGTACTGTTATTGAATGTTCTCCTTCAGGAAAAAGCATAAAAATTCAAGAAACTCCGGTCTAAAAATAAATAGTCAAAACAAATCACATAGTCCTTCTTTATCTGAGTTAATTTTTTTTTAAAACTGGAGCATGCACTATTTATATATAGTAGAGATCCCATGGACTTTTGTGCATACAAAGCACTGTGTACAACATTTTAGGTCCTTTTATTCATTCTCTTCATTTTTCTGCAGACTGGTCACATTTGACTGTGTTGTGATAATTCAGTACACGTGCACATATTGCATATTGTGTAACATTATTATTTTAGCGCTGACATGGTGACAGTGCAGGAGGAGATGGGGAACACGGGGACGGAGGGGGACCTCAAAAATCCGAACCGAGGTCGCAGAAACTGAGATGTCCTCGAGCTCTGAAAACACTGGATCCTTGTGCAACACATTACGCGTGACCTCCGTGACCCGCGAGGCGAGGGACAGACAGACGGCCAAAGGCGTCAGCGGGCAGCTTTTCAGGCACCTCGCTCGCTTTGCTGCTCTCGTAGGCAGGAAGTGCATCTCATCGGTGAAGAAGTGCCCAGAACTGCCCTTAAAACATGTTCAAAACTCTCTAAGGAAGAAAAAAAACAAAAAAAGTGATGCTTGTTAATCAGAGTTCAAGTTCCCTCTTCCTGAAACACACTTTTATTCATGTCATTCCGAAATGTTTTCTTTTCGGTCACAATGCTTTGTTTTGTATTTTGAGCGTCATGCTACTTTTATTTGGTGGTGCGGGTTTGTTTTAATTTAGTTTTGCCTGGTAATATTGTTTTGAATTGCGCCATGTAACTAAAGAGCAAATCTATTCTTGTTCCAATTTAGTTTTAGCAAAGCATTTTCACTGCCATTTAAGTGTAATCAACGCAAAACATTTCAAATGTAAAAAAACAACAACAAGATAACGAGAGGAGAGATAGAACATGTAAGCAACACTCTAAAAATAAGTAATGTTACACCCTTAATTGCTAGCTGCTAGCTCATGCGACTCCTGCTTTGCTGCCTTTTCATGTTTTTTCCCTTCATTAGCCGCCCCCCTCCCCACTTTGTCTCCCACCTCATCTGAAGTTTCTGTTGCAGGCTTTCTGTTGAATTTTTAATTTCTCACGCCCGAGTTGAGATAACCCTGATGACATCACCGGGGTTGTTTTTCTTTTTTTTTCCTCCAGACCCACAAAACTCATTAAATAGCCTTTTTTCTTTTGAAAAGAAAATGAAATCAAATTTGACTTCGAAGGTAACTGCCAGAGCTTTCCAGAGTTCATACGCACCAGCAATTGTGCTCCAGTGGAGAAAAGATTGTTACAATAAAAACTTGTCCCTGCAAAATTTGAACTACTTTTGAAATAAATACATCATGCAGGGGGTGTTGAAAGTATTGGATGGATTTTTGTAAGTATGCCATTTTAAAGTGTTTTTTTGGCCGGAAAATTGCCAAAATACTTAAGGTGAGTAGCTGTTACCTGACAGAAGCATCACACACGTCTTGCCACAAGGAACAAAGTGGACTGACGGTCTGTGCCTCACAAGTGACAGACTGTGAAATGTGCTAGTGGGAAATATTCTGTGTTACCAACCTTTTTTTTTTTTGGCCCAAAAAAGTGGTTGGTTTTTAAAAATTAGTGTGAAAAACAAATTCGCGAGTGGAAGGAGACACGACAGACTGGCTGGTGTCAGTGCAGGGGAGTCACAGTCGGGGTGGGAGGTGTCACCAGCCACAGCTGCTGCGGTGAATGTGAAACTTCTACCTTTCTCATTGAGGGCGTTTTTTTTCCGAAGACGTCAGAGGGACACGCGGTGCACCATTATCATAGTGAACACTGCGAGCTTTGATTCGCAAAAAGTGAGAATTACCCTGACAGCTGAAAGTCTAAACACATCCTCCCGCACAAGCTACTATTAATCTAATCAGAGTCATCTTCCACTACAGCAAGTCTGAATATGCTTTTTTCCCCCCATGTTACCACAGGCACATCATTTCTGATTAGAGGGACATATTGCTCTCTATTCAGCAAACGAATGACAGGAATTAGTTGGAGTCTGTCATTTTCATCTTCACATTATTTCTTTTTTTTTTTTTTCTCTCCCTACAATCTCTCTCTGAGCTCTGGTAATTTTCCCCACTCTGGTGTCAGCGGGAGCAGTGGAGAAGAGAGGAGAAGAGAGGAGAAGTGAGGCAGAGAGCTTTAACTGCAGGCGCACTCGCGTGTCATTGCGAATCTTCTCAGAGGTGACACGATATGGAGGCAGCAGGACGGCTGATTAACACCAGCCTCCATCTTAAAAAAAAAAAAAAAAAAAAAACTTTTTCGCTACGTGTGACACCTCCTCTAGATGGGTAGTGATGGGGGGGGGGTTGAAACGGTGGAGGGGCATACTTTACAGAGCCGCTCAGCCACTGATTATATCCCGACCTGAGGTAATGCAGGTGTACCTAGCTGGATACCGCAGACACACTAAAAGCATCGGAAAGTGAGACGGGTGTAATTAAAATCGCAATATGTTGTCCTTTTAAGGACATTATGTTATCCATCAAGCGGCCGATCCATCGGCTCGCCTCAACACGAGCCAGCTCGCTGATAGCAGATGTCACCGTGTGCAGCGGACAGTGGAGTGTGATGCTGACGCCACACCGCCACACTATCCATTACCGCTATGCCTGATCGACAGTGTTTGGGGAATCATTTGAGGCCAGATAGTGTTTGGTTTTGTTTTGTTTTTTTTTTCTAATAGTGAAGAAACTTTAGGGGCAGATAAAAGCAAACTGTTTGCTTGTCTTTGCTCTGACACTTGTTCTCTATTTTCAGCATTTCTCATAAATCACACTTTCCCTGCAAAAAAAAAAGAAACTAAAACTTTTTTTCCCTCAGAGAACAACTCTGCGAGCGTGTTTAAATGCTAATTGTAATGACGTGACATGTAACAGGTAAATCAGTGAGCTGGGATTTCAAAACATGAATTGGTAGCTTATAGAGATCCCCTTTAAAATGCTCCGTTTAATGATTGTGTTTTGCAGACAGATAGCACATCTACTACAGGACTGCTACCGAAGAACCACTGAAGTGAGAGAAAAGAAAAAAAAAACATTTTCACTTGAGGAACAGCTCAGTACATTTCTGTAAAATTGGCCCATCAAACTTCATAGTTCCATCGAAAGCACAAACTGTCACTGCAGTGAAGTTCCAGAGAGACAGCGCCGCTCCCCAGTCCTGCCGACACTGTTGCGACCGGCGCTCCGGAAAGCCTGCACGTCTCAACTCATCATCCGGTGCCACCGCGGGTCATGGACAGCGTGCATCACTTTGTGCCAAAAACAGTAGCCCAGCAAACAAAACAGTTGGTGCCATGTGTTGCATGGCGTTATTCATTTTGACGTGCCTGGCATCCAGCGTCCTCACAGCCAAGGCATTTCGACTGAGTCATTTATGAGAGTCAGCTCGAGACCGCTGAGTGAGACTCCGGTCTACAGGTCCTTAAAAAACCCTGCAGAAACTCAGTGGGAGAAAGCAAAGGTCTGTGCAGGTGACTCGGCCACCTGTAATAATTGAAAACAGTTTTCAACGGGAAATGCCAACTTCATGCGTCGAGGTAACACGGGTAGGCATCAGAAAAACTATTCTCGTTGTACACAGCCAAGTGTACAGTAAATACAAGAACAACTAGCAGCTATCTGCTTCAGAAAAGGCATCTACAGAGCATCCATCACATCTGTAGTACATTTTTGTCCGTTCACATAGAGACTAGATATTGCATGTTTCTGGAGTCTGATGCAAGTTTCTTGAAATAACTGAAACTTGACGTATTGATTTTAATACCAAATTTGCAAGAAGTCACCATCAGTTAAAGGGTGCTACAGTGATGCCTTCACAATGCACACAATGTTTGCTTGCAAAGGAAAAATGGCTGCACTGTAAGAAGAGCTGGACTGAACTGAACGGGGTTACTCTGATCACGAAGAAAACATTTAAATATGGTGATTCTCAGGCATGTGTGGAGTGTATTTCTATGCTTTTTAAGAAGATTTATGGATGTTTAGTAGTGATTAACCCACGTAGCGTACTTTTTGTCTCCTCAAAACTCCACCTGGCGCTCTGTGTGAAGACTTGTCATGATATAAGTTGATCACAGTACAGATCAACGTGTCAGCCCAGCATTCAGGAGCCAAATGGAACAAAGACCCCGGGGTGCTTTATGGTCTGGCTGGCCCGCGGACATAAACCAAAGAGAAGATCACTACAGTAATCTGCTTTCACCATAAAGAACAAGCTCACTTCTCAAGACTTGCAAAACCGGCTCCACACAAAATCACATTAAGAATTTATTAACGAGACATCTGATTCAGGGATGAGATCTGATTGATTATAATTGTAGGGAAATAAATTAGCCTCGGGGAACTTTAAAGGACTTGGCTTTTTCTCGCTGTGAATGAAAAATGACCGCGAGCCCGGTCCTCACACAGGGGAATAAAAAAAGACATCTGAAAACAGCCTTTACTTATCTAGCCAAGCTTCAGTGAAGCTGTGAGAGACTTTCCGTAAACCAATTAGAGGAAGAAAAGGTCATACAGTAGCCTCAGAGAAAAAGAGATAAAAGCCTGATTGGATTGGCTCATGCTCTAATTTTGACCATCACACTTTTCACTAACTTATTCAATTGAGCATAGAAGTAGAGGGAAGATGAGAATATATGCCCATTTCATTTCGTCTCCGAATGCAACTGATAAAAAAGAGCAAACTTATCAAAATGGATTGCGAGCGCCCAGATCGCTGCGTTCGTGTGATGCGGAGTCTGCCCAAAAAGATGAAAATTGATCACAATCTATAATGAGGTTTTGTAAGAATAACAACAACATGAGACATGAGTTGCTTATCAGTGAAAACAAGGGAAAAGAGGAGTCAGCTGCATGAAGAAAATCCCACAGTCTAATAAAAAAGTGGTGTAGCCTGCACACAGTGTTTAATGAGAACGTCAAGTCAAATGGTTTTAAGTAGAGTACTGCACTTGATATACAATCCAGACTTAACACTTACATTTACCTTGTGTTTCTGGCGAGCACTAAATCATTTTCACGTCGTCTCCTCATATACTTACATGTACCCTCATAAATTAAATTAGCCAACATGTTGCAGCACACAGAGTGTGTTTGACAAGGCCATTTCAGGACATTTTGGTACCTCTGGCCAGACTGGTGGAGGGGACTCATTACCACCATTTATGATAATTACAATTTCAGCATTTTTATCAGATGGTTGTGTTTCTGCATTGGGTTATTGTCATGTGTTCAGTGTGTTTAGGTCTCCTGTTCGGTCGTGACCTCTGCCTTGTGTTGTTAAAGTTTCGTGTCTCCTGTCTTTTACTTAGCCTCTCCAGTTTTGCTCACTTCCTGTTTTATTTTGTATTCCTCTCCTCACATGTCTGCACTCTACTTCCTGTCCTCTGATTATTCTGCTCCTCCTGGATTAGTCTCTCCTGTCCCCTGTTAGTCTTCTCACCTGTTTCCACTACCCTGTCCCCCACAGTGAACATGTACAGGCCCCTGTCCTTTGTTCTTTGTCGCATTGTCTGTGTTACTACCTGTCCTGTGCTCCCGTCCTGCCTGTTTCCTGCCTGTTTCTGTTTCTGTTCCTGTTTCCCCATGTCACCTTAATAAACAGTTACTACATCTACTCTACCCTGGTTTGAGTCATCTTTGCAATATGGACCAATGGGAAGCCTGGTTATTTGTACAAAATAAACAGCAACCATCCGTTTGATGTGATGTGTCATCCGTCGGATGTGTCAGCCTCCAGCTGTAGTATTAATCCCACAAACATCAGTTGTTAAGTTAAGTGGGCTTACTTAAATAAAACTGTGCACATTAGATGACACCATGACTTTTTAAAAGTAGATCTGGTGCCTGGCATTAATCTTTAGGAAACTGTACTCCTCTTTGGCGCAGGTGTGTGCGAGCAAGGCAGTCGCCTGGGGCACCATCAGCTGATTTTTGAAACGCCTCAACTATGGAGCCCCAAGGTGAACACGAACAAAAACATTTTCCAAAATGAGTGCCAGGTGCTTTCTGTTAAGAAACAGATCATTGTGTGCTCCTGATACAATTGTACCTTAAAGGCAAGATTTTGGAAAATACACAAACAGTCTTTGCTCTCTGAGGGTCCGATGCTAAGATCAATACAGTTCTCATTTCTGTGCATTCATTTCGCGTCCTCCTTGAGTCACCACTACAGACGTCCAGATGAGCTGTTTCTGTTTTCGGTCTTTAATCTTAGCTAAACTCTCACCTCCAGCTCTGGCTACATTGTTATTGCACAGAGCCGTGTGGATCTTCATATCTAACTCTCTGCAAGAAAAGTAAATAACAGTATTTCCCGAAATGTAATAAATAAAATTATGGTCAGAACCCCTGAAGAGAGATGAGTAAAATCTTCATTTTCATCATCTTCATTACTCAAGTTTCTGGTGGGCGCCAGAGAGTTTGCAGAGTACAATGAAAAGAACAAATGCAGGTTGAGCGATTGAGAAGGTTGTCTTTACAGTAATCGACAATGACATGCATTTGGTAACATCATAAAAACACTGTAAAGAAATTCACGCTTTATACCAAAATCATGATCTGTTTCCATCAGTCAGTATCAATCCTTGCTCTTGGAGAAGGGAACTCTCATGTGAAAGGACGTTGTATGGTGAGCATATTCTTTAAATGTTAAATGATGCATTTCTTACATGCAGGTAACAATCAGTAAAATCTGTGGTCCTTGAATCTGAGGACTGATCTTTTTCTCAGCGTTAAAGGCTCAAAAAATCAGTCTGCATCTCCTGTTGTTGTGGGAGTATAATCTACTTTGTTGCCTTGAATGCAGAAAGAAAATAAAGGATTTTCCATTGATGCAGAGAATTAGGACCATTAGGTCTCATTAAGAGACTCGATCAGAGCCTGCTTGTGTGCTTTTCTGGCTTTTCTCTGGGCTTGCTAGGGAGATAGTGAAGGCCTAAAGTGATCGTTACAAAGAGAAGCACATTTATTCTCTCTGTCAAACACTGAGACACAGTGGATGCTGCCAATGAATCTCTAATTTCTGAAGCCACTGAGATGGGGGAAATTTCCAAAAAAAGCACCGAGGTTTTGCTACTTCTGCTGTTGTTGTTGTTGCACCACAGGAAGAAAGAGAGAGAGAGAGGGAGATCAAGGAGAAATAGGTGGGTACGGAGTATCCATTTGATCTTTTTTTTCTTCTTCTTCTTTTTTTTTTTTAAATTGATCAGCATCACAGAGAGCCGTTTGAAAGCAAAATAAGATGTATGGCTTTGCATGTGTAGCCATTTTTATTCATGACTGAGAAAACACCAAACAAAGCCCCACACTGCCTTTTGTATATAAAGAGCCTGCGTGGCTTTTGCATGCTCCTCTTTTGCACAGCGCTCCATCCGGAAGTTGAAAGCCTCACTGTGAGGTATAGTATTAAACTTACTCCTCAGCTGCCTCTCTTGGCTGCTGTTCTGTTTGTATCTATACCGGCATTGCTGCGCTATAAATAGGGATCCTCCGAAAAAGCGAGGTAATAAAAGTGTCAGGATTTGCAATGAAGAATGATGCCTTTGCTGTTAAGTTTCTCCATTGGGCTGATGTATCATTGAGGTTGAGCTCTCATTATCAACCAGGAAGATTATAGGCCCTAACTCTCTCAGAGGAGGGAAGTGTCTGCACTTCTTGGATCGGGTGTAATTCAGCGGCATAGAGATTCACCGGCGGTTCAATAGGGACATATCTATTCTCTGCTCCGTTTTCTCTGGCTGTCCTGCTTCTCTTTCTCTGTTCTCTTTGCTCCTCCCCAACCTCCTGCATTTCTTCCTGCCATCTTTCCCCTCTTGGCCATTTTCCTGCCCCCCATCTCTATCTTCCGCCTTCATTTCTTTCACGCTGTCTGAAAGTTCAAGGCTTTCATTGACTTTGCTGACTCTCGCCATACTCTGAGGACCGCTGGAGTTGAGTCTACCAGTCCCGAAGCTGACATCTCCTCTCAATTAAATCTGACACCTTAGCTACAGACTGTGATGGCTTTGGTGGTCAATTAAAAGGATTTGGCCCTTTATATCAGAGTACAGAGCTTCTGTTTCACTTGGATTTAAGTGGATATGGTATGTAACAATTTTGCCTGTTGAGTTTAAAGAAAACTGCATGAAACTGATATTTTTTTGGCACAGGACTTGAAATCTACACCCAAACGAGTCACACGTAACCAATAAAACACAAAACAACACTGATATTGATGATGACTGATAACCCCATGGGTGCGCAGTGACAGATTGTCACCAATAATCTCGGCAATGAATTTCATCAAGATGAGCACATGTGGTGCAGGATTATTTCAACCCATCCCCTATAATACACAGCACTGTCTGAAACAGGAGCCTACACACATCTGCTCATTCTCACTCAACACTTGCTAACAAGGCCAAAACAAAGTACAGCTAAAGGTGATGATCCCATTAGTTTTGCAGGTGTTCGGTTGTGAACCAAAGTTTTGAACAAATTCACATGTTTACCTGTTACCTGGTGGGTGGATAAGAATAATTGATGAGTTTACCGCGTATCACAATGTTTAGGTTATTCAAATTACCAGCGCAATCTAAGCAAACACAAAAAAAAGCAATTCTTATTTTTGCCCTATTCCCTGATCATAACGAAGGTGTGTGAAAAGCAAGCTAACTATTAGTAATCTAACAGTGCATTATCACGACAAATACAGTACATGGTTTGCCATCTGACAATGGGTGATGGGTGTTTAGTTATCATCATCATGTTCCTGTGAAAGTTCATTTCACAAAGACAAGGGTCATCTGAAGTCCAGCCTCACACCGTCTTTGAGGCCAGATAATGGCAGCAGGTGAGGATGGAGGTCCACTCAGCCAATCCACTCCCCAAACACATATCACAACAACATTCAACGCACAGAGCTTGTTGTTTCACGGAATCACCAATTGGACTTTAAATCGATGTTACCTTTTAAGTTGTTATGACCGGAATGCTATTTTGTGAAGTTGTACTTTTTCGAAGGTGACCCAGAGTTAGTGCGCTTAGAGTCTGTTTTCCCATCTTGAGTGTGAAACCGCACACTCACACACACAGACACACACTCTCTCACACATACACAGGCTGATATATAAACAGAAAGGCTGGTACATGTATGCATCTATGGCACATGTTTCACTATCTGTCAGGTGATCAACTCTGCCTACATATAATCAGACATCATGTCTGTGAAAAAAGAAATATTGTCATGCATTTCATGCATTTTATGTTCAACTTCTAAAAATAAGTGCTAAAACACTGGCTGTCAGCCCAAAGGGGGTGTGCTGAATTATGGTAAACACAAGAGACCTATGTGTTCAGCAGAAAACAAACAAAACATTTAATATAGCTGGTGAGGGAGGAAAGCTCAGCGCCATGAATCCTTATGTCTTTATATGACAGAGGAGACACGAAACACAGCTTGTTTTCCTATAAATCCCACGAATTTATGTTCATTGTGAAAATCAATTAAACAAAACCGCTGGAGCATGAAGGCGAAGAAGTGCACATTTTTAAACTTGCGTCATGTTTTCAAATGTGCTCTGTCTTGCCATATACTGAAACAGAGCTGCAGTTCCTCCTGAAATCAATGCCTCATTTAAGCTTTCATTTCAGATACTTGGCTTTGTGCTTGAACTTCTCAACTCTACAATGTAGCGGAGTTCATTTGTAACGAAATAGGACTCACTTTTATACACTGGTAGACTGTAAAGAAAGAGCAGGATTTTTTTTTCATCTATTCATTCACTGCATCATTCCTAAATACAATAAATGAATCAAATATTGCTTTACCAGTGTATTGTACACTGCTATCAAGTTGCTGTGTACTTATTTGGAACAGAAACATCTCTGTGGATATTGCCTTTTCAGTCTGATGGTAACAGAAAATTGAACAGAACATTACGCTGCCTCCACATTATATTTTCCAGAACTAAAGCAAACCAGAGAAGATTACATCTAAAAAAATCGGTCAGTATAGAGGCATTAAAGTCCAAATGTCAGGCAAAACTTTAAAAGCTTGTGAATTAAAGTAGGGAAAAAAACAGAATGTGAAACAAATTAACCTACACTGACAGAAGATGTGCACCCGAGCACTTTAGAATTCAGAAATGCTGCATCACAAGTTTGACATTTGGGCTTGAGAGACATGTTGGTTGCATCGGCAAAGTAGGTACAATTTCTAAATCCCCCCTTACAATGAATTATAACAACTTTGCTCTATGTGACTCTATCATCAGCTCCAGATTTTGTTTGTCCAGTGTTTTAGAGTCAAAACTAAGAAAACAGTGAAGTGATATACTGCAAATTATATTTACTTTGAAATTGCTGAAACTTTGAAATTTCACATACATAATATATGGTCTCGTTTTTATGCAGATGATACAGAGTTATATCTGCCTTTCAAACTTATTGATTACCTTAGTTTGGTAAAAGGCTGCTGTGATGACGTTAAGAGTTAGAAGTCCTCTCACTTCCTACAGCTTAATGAAAGTAACATCCAGCCTGACAGTCAAAATTAATGGAAAACTTGACTTCATGCCAACTAATACCAACCTGCCTGCCAAAAATGGTAAAGAAACTTTTGATTCAAATGTGAACAATGAAAATCGGGGTACAGGAATTTTTCAATTTTGTTGTGTACCAGATTAGAAGCACCTCTAGTTAAACCATTTCTGTCTGCCACTAATCTGGAGAAAGTTGCTTAGAGGTCCTTTATATTATGTCGTCTTGAGTATGGTAACTTTCTATATTGTGCACTCAGAAAGAAAACTTGCCCCAAACTCCAGCTGCTCTGCTTTTGACTGGAATCACAAGATAACACATTACAACTACTTTCAGCATCTCTCTCTCTCGGCTCCCCATTACTTAATTAATATAGCATACAATTCAATTCATTAATAATTAAATGGTTAGGGTAAGGGTTTAGGGTTAAATGGTAAATGGATAATATCTCGGACCTACCCATACAGCAAACGCACACTTGGTCTCACCTAATTTCAAACCTCCTGAACATTTATTATTGAATTTTTTTTTGTTTCTTTGTTTCTTTGTTTTTAAAGAAGCACTTGGGCTCTGACCTCGAGCCCATTTGAAACCTCTGGGATGTGAATGCTGACTGTGAACCAAATCCAGCCAGGTTCCAAATGCTCCTCTTTTTGGAATGAAAGGGTGTAGTCTGTAGGTGCACACATACATTCACATATGGTGTAGGTTAGCTGTACATCATTAGGTAATTCCCTCATACCCTCAAGCATCCCATGGTTCCAGCTGGGCAGATATTCTACACCATAATACAAATAAATTGAAATGGCAAAGTGCCCATTTCAAAGTCCTTCAATGAAATTCTCCATAATTTACGAAGCGTACAGGGGCAGTTTTTAGAAGTTTGCCAGGAGTTCTTGATGATGACAAAGATATTAGAAAGATGGTAGGTGTGAATGAATGGAAATGAGGCATTTATAAAGTATTATAAATTCCTGATTTGAATATATATAATAAATATATAACACTTTGTAACCACCTCCCTCTTCATGGGAGTCTTTATGTTGTAAAAATCTAAATATATCATCTACTTTTCTTTTTCAACAAAAACTATAATACCATACAGGTTGAGCATGAATGTTGATTCAAGTGTTTTTTTTAACACTTTTACATTGTTCATTTGGTGGTCCATTTATTCATTTATGCATGATTTAAAATATTTGTCCATCAACCCATATATCCAATATCGATACTCCTTATCCTCACTTAAGGTGCCAGAGTCAGTCCCTATTGGCATTAGACGAGAGGCAGAGTACAGCCTGGACTGGTCGTCTGTCAAACATAAAGCCAACATATTGATACAGACAAATGCTCACACTCACATTCACACCTACGGGCAATTTCGAATCAAAAGTCAAAAGAAACCTAACCTGCATGTCTTTGGATTGTGGGAAGAAGCCTGACTACACAGACAAAACCTTTGCAGGCACAGGGAGAAGATGCTGCCCTGATTTAAGACAGATTATGACAAATTTTATACCCAGACCAGCAGCTCTGTGCATTGTGCTCCGAGTGTGACCTGTTGAAGGTCATCATCTACTGAATTTATAGGTAAATTTACCTCATGGCCTTTGAAATATAGCATATATATATATATGTGTGTGTGTGTGTGTGTGTGTGTGTGTGTGTGTGTGAAACCGCACAGCGCTGCTTCAGCATCCTGCCAACCTCAGGTCCACAGTCACACGTCTCTCAAACACTAACTCTCCCTTTTCCCTCTCTGCCTCCACTCCTCTATCTCTGCCCTTTTTTCACGTAGTCACATGCAAACACACTCAGTGGATCAATGTCCTCGGATTGGATTGATGGCCCGCAGGCCTTCTGCTGACTAAGGCACTGCCAAATATGGTGAGTTATTGGGAAATTATGCTTAGCTGCCACTCTATCTGGGATGGTGATCCACTTTGTCAATCCTGATCTTTAGCTGCTGTCACAGTAGTACCACCCAGCTTGCCTCTGCGACCTGACGCTGCTTGTGGAATGGATGTCACTTTGGCCTGATAAAGGCATCCAAATAAGTTCAGTCTTTGGAGGTCATTAATATTGATCAAAATACGCAAAGGGATATGTTACATTTTGTAGATAAATGTTAGTCTGACATAGGCGCAGGAAATTAAAGCGCATGGATATTGATAAATTGGAAAAGATCAACGGTTTCTTGCAGGAACAGTGAAGGAAAAGTAAAACAAATGCCTGTGTGTGGTCAGGGGTTGGTGAAACAAAGGCACACAGAATTACTCTTTCCCTTCATGCCCGGTCATTTCCATATGTCCCCCTTGCTCTCCTACCCATCCATCACATTTCACTCTGGGCAAGACAGCTGTCTGGGGCCGAAGCATATTCACAGTTCAGCAGTCCATCAAATTGCACCAAATACAGTAATTCTTTAGTCAAGCTGGAGCAGGGGGCGGAGGGGTGGGAGGAAAAAGCGTCAAGGAGGCAGAGTTGTGTCGGTGAACCCTGCCAACCTTAACTCTTTAAAGACAAGGCAGTTTTACGACATGGTCACTTTGCATTTGTGTCTATCTGTGGTGCTCGAGAGTCCTGTAGGAGACACTTGATTTTGCCCTATACATAAATGGTTGCCATTAAAACACTTGACAATATGGTTAACCAAAAGAGTTACTGAGTCCATACTATGAAATCTAACGCCCCATTTACTGTGACATCAGCATCCATCCTGCCTTAAGTGGGAGAGTAAAATTTTATTTTGGACTACAGTGGTCAAAAGTGGAGACTTGGCATGCAAAAACACTGTCAGAAGATACCACCTAACTTCATTGTTCTCTGAAAGGGAAAAAAATACTTTGATATTATTACAGTTAGAGTAAATTAATTAAAAAGAACATATTTCATCAATTTTTACTCTGAGAGCTGTTAACAAAACAACCTGTGGACTTATTCATATCTCACATATTTTGGAGTGAAACCAATTGGCAAATGGTTTGTGTTTTCTCTCTCTTTTTTTTTTTAAAGATGTTCTTTAAAAAGCAACTTGAGATAGAAAAAACGTTACATTTTGATTCATGAAACATTAACAGACAAATGGATGTCAATGATAATAAGTCAACGCGTTTCATCCCACCATCTACACTAGTTACTGCCTACTGGGAGGCCATGCTACTATTAATTCCCATGATAGAAACATCTAGCTTAAATGCACTGACTTCAAAAGAACATTGTCTTTTACTGACTTATTTTTGGCTGGTGTTTTATTATAATATCAAGAATATAAACTGTAATAATGTATTCAACATTTTTAACCAAAAACAAAAGAAGTGGAAATTAGGCCCTTGGTAGACTATTTTTATAAGCTGACCAGCTTATTTCAGTCTGGTAGTTACTCCATTCCACAGCAGTCCATTGTGTGAGAAAATGGTGCTGATAGCTCAAACAAGAATGTCACTGCAACAGTCCGCAAGGTTGCAGAGGACGTGAGATAACAGGTTCTTGAGATCCAAAGGGAAATCAGATGTGAAGGTGGAGGGATGATTGAAAGAAGCTTGATTTCGCTGGTGGAGTCCAATAAAAAGATGCCACACACAGGATGGCTTTATGATTGATAAGCATTTAGTATGCAACCCCTAAGATACGTTTTGCCACCATTTGGAGGTATGTGCAGTAAGCTCACACCTACAGGACATTTAGATCCTAGATATGGAAAACTAAAAAAATACTTTTTTCCTACTCGTACGATAAATAAGACCACCACCATTACCCAAAAGGCCATGTTCCTGCTGTACCATATTCCAAATGTCACTTTAAAACCTGAGGTACAATCATTTAATTTCCTGTAAATATAACTGTAAATGTGTGAGAGGCTTATTGTACTTAGAGCCCCCTTACCCTCCCCTCTTTTCCCTTTGAGAGGTTTATGACTTTTTGGAAAGGCTTGGATTTGAATGAGCCTTTGCTCTCTCTGGGGCGTGTTGATTCTTCACTTGAGAGTGCCTTGTTAACCCACTCAGCGAGCACACAAGTGCACTTTATTTAATGCATGGAGGTGGCACCTCGCCAGCTCCTGCACATTTTTGTATTATGGCAGGCTTCACTCAAATCCTCTTTATTAATGGCTGCCAGCTTCCACTCCCGCACTTACTCATTACGTTGTGATCAACCTGTGTCTTTACCATGGCTTGTCCTTCTTTCCTCTCAAGACAGATTAAAGCATCTCATGAATGCAAATGAAAAGCAAATTATGACGGATGAAAACACCTTATTAATGGGAATTCAGTCTCCCACCAACATTACAACCTTACCCGGGTGAAGTTGTTTCTAAGCCCTCATTAACCTGAGAGCTGAGTTGTTTTCTCCTGCGGAGGGGTTAAACTGCTGGATCTGAGTGAGGGGTAAACAGAATAGCAGTGATT
Source organism: Terapon puta (assembly GCA_028564955.1). NCBI lineage: Eukaryota > Metazoa > Chordata > Actinopteri > Centrarchiformes > Terapontidae > Terapon > Terapon puta. The sequence continues at coordinate 2,212,653 of JAOXYL010000061.1, forward strand.
TGTGTTTTTGTTGAACCAGGAAGCTGTTCCCTCTCCAAGGGTTCGAGTGAGCAGTGCAAACTCTAACCTTGTTGTAGAAGAGTGGGCCAGCTATTCAGCTTTACATGAAGACTAGAGGGGGTATGAGTGTTTGCCTGTTCAGTGTGGATTTATTTGTGACTGAAGCTCCTCAAGGACAGGATGAAGACCTCACAAATGCCTGACCAGCTTGGAGTAGGACAACTGTTCCTTTGTATGAGGAGTAATGAACTGGTTTGTTCATATATGGTGCTATAAGTTCAATTAGGAGATGGCCCTAAGGCAGACCCAGAAGACCCTGGAAGATTTAGGAATATCTTCAGATCTGTGGGATCCGGAAGCGTTGGGGCAAAACTGGCTATTTTTCTTAGCCTACAGCTGCAACAGAGACACTGCAATGGGTGGATAGAAGGTTTTGTGTTCTTAGGTAATCATTTCTTCAGAACATCTGTTTGTGGAAGTGTTCAAACAAAAGGTCTTTGAAATTTTTGTTTCAGGCTTTCTTTCAATTATCTTGGAAATGTACTGATCCCTTTTATTCAGGAGAGCTAGACTTGAAGAATGAAAAGTGGACTTAATGTGGACAAAAACAACACTTCACAGAATAAATGATCAAATCTTCTTCGAATACCAGAAAGCAAGGAGGTGCATTTATTATTGAAATGAGATGCGACTTGTCATGAAAAGAAACAAACAAGCAGTCTGGACAATGAATACAGATTACATCTGAAGTATTAGCACAGTTAATTAACTTCAAATCATGGTTGGGTAAACAGTATGGCAGTTTTGGAATATCAACTCCTGACTATGAATGAATGTGTCAAAGTGACAGTAATTTCCTACCATTTCAAATGGAAACATCTCAAACTGGCATCCGCAATGACGAGAATTACGAATCATTTTATAGACAGGAGATCATGCTGGAAAATGAAGTTCTAACACAAACTCACTGTAATACCACCTAAGACTCATAACTTTTAGTCAGACAGTGAAGTTTGCAAAGTTATCCTGCTTTTCTCCAGATAGTTTACGTGCCTCACAGATTTTCCGAATTGAAAAATCTGAATGAACAGCATTTAAACATATATGAAAGAGAGAGAGGAAAACACTCTCGATTCTGAGAGCTGGCGAGTCATTGCCTCTAATGTTTTATTAATGCTGCCTCTCTGCCTGAGGGGTAAATGTTTCTTTTCCAGTGCCACACATCCACTTTAAGAAATCAATCATTCTACTCACTAATGGCAGATCATCTGTGCTGGCAGAATAGCAACATCTTTTCAAAGCCTCCACCATCCCTGAGCCTTTGCACTCTGATCAGAAACTGCAGATTAAAAAGGAATAGCATTGATGAACCAGTAAACCTTTTCCTTTTATGGTGGGTGTGAGGGGGACAGGACCAGGCCTTGTGTGACTACAATCAAATTTTTCTTAATTCGTCTGAGGAAGTAGTACCTCTGTGAAGGGTATGTCAGGAGATAATTCAGACATTCATTTGACAAGATCTAGCGATTATTGCCTAGTTTGAAGAGAGTGATTCCAATACACTGGATTGCTGCAGGCTGACAATGCCTCTGGGGGTAATATCTCATTGGCTTTGCTTTAAGGCCAGACTCCTTTTAAGAGATCATTTTGGTTTTTTGGGGGGGAGACTGTTATGAATAAGTCAGGTTATAATATGGGGACATTTACCTTGAAAACTTCACCAACAATTAGTGACAACAAGATGCAAAGTGTGATTTATAACATGATAAAAGACAGAAGTGTTTCTGCCAACTGGAAGGGGTGAGCAACCATCATTTCCCTTCAAACGTCTCCTTCTCACTACCTTGCTCCTCCCAGTTTGAAATCAATGGAGGGACACATGGATGAGTTTTGGCGGCGGAAGACTTCACACAAATAAGATTCATGCTCAGGCAGGAGTTATTCTAAAGTGTGATATTGGATGCTGGGTCACTCTACTACAAATATCACTTAAGTCTTTTCTCCACTTTTTTATTTGCCTCCCATTAACATAAATCACACGTTCTTGTCTCCCCAAATTTCACTGCTATAGGCAAAATTTCTTGGATTTAATCTTGCCTCACCACTATTTCTTAAAAACTGTGTGATTAATGCTCAGTCACATCCACAGACTTGGATAAGTGACCATATTTAGATGTGAAGGTAGAGCTGTGGAGAAGCTTAATGTTGGTGACAATGATCTATTTATCATACTTTGACTGAATGGCTTATTTAGACTAATGGATAGATTAACAAACCCGCAGTCTGTAGTTTTGGGGCCAAGTACCATTAGCATCAGTTAACTCTATGGCTAGTTAGCTAGCTAGCTTAGCAAGGTGCATCCGTTGCTCACGTTCACTGTGACATTAATTGGGATGCTAATTTTGGATTCAGGCTGAAAACAGCCTACTTACCAGAAAAAAAATGAACCGCCCACTTCTTACAGTGTCTTTTTGTACAACCAAAAACCAAAGACCAGTTCATGAATTGGAAACGCACCAAACTTTTGCAACCTGTGGAGTCGCCCCCTGCTGGCCATTAGAAAGAGGCAGAGGTGAAAAGTCACTCCATCATCAGCTTCACTCTTAACACCAAAAAGCTACTTCCACTTCTTTTTTCCAGTCTATGATCAGAGCTTTCTGCGTGGTAGAACAATGAATTAAAATATTTGTAATCACACACTAAATGGATTTAATGCATCATGCCATTTTTTGTTACTTCAAGCAAAAGAAATTAATTAATCTATGAATTATCTTAATCAAACATATTTTTTGTTCATGTATTTATGTATCCATTTATACATCCCATAGCTGTCCAAAAGCAGCCATCGTTGAGGGAAGTAATAAAAGCTGATTGTTGACAGGTGGATGATCAATTACTGTTAAAAAAGCATCAAAACATTTTTTTCAGGGAACCCATTTTCCCGTGATACCTTCATGAAAAAAGTCTCTTCTTGGCATCATTAAAGTAAAAATAAAGCTCCTATGAATCCTTATTAGTATCAGTTTGTGAGTTCTACCATAAAACACAGCCTTCCTCTGTGTTATTATCTTTATTGGCCGGAAAAATCCATCTATATTTAGACTTTTGGTTCCTGTTAAAATCCCACAGCCCTCCTGCTGACTTTTTTTTATTATCATTATTTTAAATCTCTTACTGATATTCGGCTACATAGAACTGTGCAGTACCATGGCAACAACAAAAAAAAATCTTGGTCATTTGCTTGCATAATGAAAGCTTGCCCTGAAACCAGCTCTGTACTAGAGTATATTCAGGCAAAAACCTGTCTGGCAGACTTCCCTGACTCTGTTCACGCACCAAACAACAGTGAAAGAAAATGTAAAATAGCCACAGAGTTAACCTTGACCACGGCTGCCACTGTGGGCGGCTGATGGAGGAGCGGGGGAGTGGAAGAGGAAGAGGTCATGAACTGCCCCTCTGGTACTAAATGGATAATTCAACTCTATTCCACTAAAACACCTACTGGAGCCAGGAGGCAGTAGAGTTTGTACAATACTTCATGCCATCAACAACATAACAAGCTCCATCACCTCTTGGAATAAAGGAATGAAATGGTGGGCAACCCCTCCACATAAACACCTCCTACCCCCACTTTCTTTTCTATTACTTATTTCTACCGTTCCCTGCCTGTAGCTCGATACAATCCATCATCCTCCGCTGCGGCTGAGTCTCCTCAGTTTCCATGAGTGCTTAGTGCACCATATGGTTTCCCTAGCAAAACATTTCTCCTCACTGAATTCAACTCTCTCTGTCCCTGTTCTTTTGACCTCTTGTTATTAATAGACCAGACACGGAACAAACCACTTAGGGAAATGCTCGTGTTGTTACCACATATAAAAATGGCAGCAAATAAACACTCAGCACCTTAAAATTACACTACTTTTTTGCCATACTCTTTGACTTTGGATTTTTTTTGCACTTCACTGGGATGCTTCTAATACTAGAATTTTGGCCATTATAGATTTGCATGTATTTGAAATTTCTCTTAATAATTAAAAAAAAAGTGAAAAATGTAAAAGCACTGTTCTAGAAAGAAAGTCTTTATTCAGCCATGGAAAGAAGAAGAAGAAGGAGAAGAAGAAGCAATTCTCTGTGCATTATTGATAGAGACGTAGCAGAATATTTATTAAGTTGTAACTGAGCACATCCTGAGTGTATGTGATGGGTTTTTGGGTTGCTGATGTAAGGCGGCATATTAAGTTACTGGTTGTTGGTTATGTGTGCATAACCATCAGACAAAGAAATATGTCCTCCATAGATGACAACAGCAAACACTTTAAATAAGCTGGCTTAAATTATTAAGGAACGACTGTGCTGTTTGTTGCACCAGCAATAAATCCCGAAATGCTGAAATCTGGTCGGTTCCCCTGACGTGTCCTAAAAAAAGATCCCGATAGAAGAGCTTTATGACCCCGGGCTACATGAAGCTATATCCTATCCTGTTCTATCTGCTCATGTGTTGGCTCCGTGCCGCTCATTTGCCAGCGCATGAAACGAGTCATCTGTTTTACTTGACCCTGTAGGCTTAGCTTATCTTAGGGGCACAAAGCCAAACCATTTTACCCCCCACGTATGGCACAAACTCTGTATGCCTGCTTTGCAGAATCTAGGCAGCTCATAATTGTTGAAAAATTCATAGCAGCCTGTGACCTAAATGATATAAAAAAAAATAGGTTGCCGTGGGGTCAGGGTCCTTACAGCAAACTCACACTTCCTGGTTGGGCTCCGGCAGCTTTAACCGGCTAGATCAGCTGTCAAAGCGCGAAGCTGTTCTAGCTAACACACTATTTGCATAGCTGGACTTATAGTAATATATAATGTCATTTTCACACCTGCAGAGAGTAATCTTAGATGTCTTGTAACTGCGTGGTGCCGGAAGACATGACTGCAGACAGATTAAATCAATCTTTTCAGTGTCGTGCATGTTCTATGATATGCAGAGTGGACATATACTTATTTAACATAATGTCTATGGGTCATTTATAATGTTTTTTAACGTTTTTTTTTAAACGTTTTCTTCTCATGGAGTCTGTAGCTTTGTAGCTATTATTATTTTGTTCAATGATCAGTGTGAGGCACTACAGTTTGAAATACAGTTTTTGCCAGCCAGTGGACAGACATGATCAGCGACTGGCTGATCTTTAGCAGCAAAAGTGACGGGTATTTCCTTCAGGAGACCAAAACAGAGCAAAAAGTGTATAAATGTTGGGCTGTCATTCACCGAGGAGCAGTCCCATGACTCAAATGAATGATTAATAATGTTGCTATGTAATTCCTGGGTGTGTAAATAATTACTGTTTGCTAACGAGTTCATATCAGCTTAAAATGTTGGTGTTATTTTCAAGCTGGGCTATTTAGGCCATTTAGAAATATATTTGTTCTTGCACTTAAAAAAATGTTAACCATAAAAATGTTTTTGGATTTTTTTTTGTCAATGCAACATAACTTATATAATTTGACTTTTTTTTCACTGTGGCATACTGTAATACGGACGGCATTTGATCACGCCAGCCTGATCGAGGGGACTAGGAGCGAGACAGAAAATGCACACGTAGTATGTACTCCATATGTTGCATACAGTAGTTGTTTTATAATATATAATATTTATAATTGCCAAGAGGAAGGCTCCAGAGCGCATTGGACAAACACACTTGAAAATAATCCAAGCGTGTTTCTCAACAGATGCACTGCTCATCGCATATTTCTACCTCAGGATGTCCGAGGATCAGTCACATCATGTATCTGCGATCGTTCTGTGCGGTTTTATTCTGTTTTAATGGAGGAAATATTTGGCATTTTGAGTTGGTTTTATTTGTTTCCTTTGACAATTTCATCACTGGCTCGCTGAAAGGCTACTGAGATATGATGATGGACTGTGCCTCTCTGCTTAGCATGTATATTGCGCTGTAACAAAACCTTGATAACCACTCGACATTTCTCAGGTGTCAGTATTATTGAAAGTGACGCGGGCTGCGGTAGTGACAATCAATACTGCAGGTTCCTTCAACATCTCAACTCGATATCGCACACGCTACCCAAATGCCACTGATTCTCCAAACTGAACACGCAGCAACTAAAATGTGCGATAAAAGCAGAGTGAAGTGCAAAGGCAGGCAGACGGCGAAACTGCCAAAACATTAATTTAGGAAAATCATTAAGCCACCTTCAAAGGCCTTATCGAGGCAACTTGTTTCTCCGCCACCTCGAAGGGGTAAACACATCCTGTCAGCAGCGAAACAGTTTTGTTAAGACGCTCACTTTTGTTGTAAAGTCAAATGAAGGATAAAGAAACAATCCGTCTCATGTAGCTCATTAGAGGAGAGATGAGCCGGGTGCTCCCAGCAGAGTAAGACCCATCAGCTGTCAAACACCTGCTTTTCCATGTCTGGGAGACAGGCAGACAGGAAGCCTCACAAAGCTGAGTGCAAACAGTCAGCGCAACTGTAAAACATCCCAAAACAACATCAAGAGGAGCACGCCACATCATTAGGACTCAAACCCATTCCACAAGTACGCGGCGGTGCGATGCAGCTCAGAGCCTTTGTCGAGATTCAAAGCACCTCCGCCGCCTTTAAAACACCGACAAATGCCTGATGAAGGCTTGATCGTCGTACGGTAAAAGGCTAAATGAGTCGGTGCTGCTATTTTCCTCCCTGACTCTCCCTTTGGAATAACGCACATCTCAGCTTTACGCAGCTTTTGTTTCCTCTCTGTCATCCCCAGAAAAGGTCAGGCTTGGCGATGAATTCATTAAGTCTACTTGATCCGCACCAGAGCTGTAAAGATGAATTGTCCAACAAGCTTCCGCCTGTTCCACGTGAGCTTTAAGGGACATCCCACCCACCTGGTCTTTTTGACATCGAGGCTATTTTACAGGCTGTCGTCAGAGCTGCTTCCTGCTGTAATTAATTCACTGTTAAGTGGTGACCGTTGTATATGTGGTGTTACTGAGGTAGTTATACATTCATATTTAATGTAGGCATCCCTGTAACTTTTACTTTTAATGATGGAAAATTGTACTGAATAAGGCATTTGTATGTAAAAATGTTCATATTAGTCTCAAGAGTTGTCTGGAGAGTAGCGATTAGAGACCTGATATAGTATATAAATAAGTTTAAATGCTTACACTTCAACTGACACTTAAAACCCTTTCAAATTTCACATTTTCATCCAAAACACATGGAGGGGAAAAAGACGTTAACCGCCACAGCCTCCACTGATACTCCCACCGGCCTGAGTGCTTACACTTTAACTCACATCAACAGTTTATCCACTCGAACTGGCAGGGATTACGTTCAGGACCCCCGCTTTGACTGACACTTCAGGCTCAATTTATCATCCACACTTTGACTGACTCCTCGGCTCTGATCAGTGCTATCGCTCAAATTAAAACTTTTACTCCCCTCAGTGCTTGAATTGCAGCTGAATCTTCAAACAGCATCTGCACTTACACTGACATTTCAACTCCATTCACTGCTTACGCTTAAACTGAGACTTCAGTTTCAATATCAATTCAACGTGCACTACATCTGACACTGCTACTGTTTCAAACATTTTAATTGCAAAATTTCAATATTGGGCACATGAAAATTCTCCTCTGAGAATTTAGTTTTTCTTTGTCACATTAGATCAGAGTGAGGAACAAGGTACTTTATTTTTAGACAGATAATTCTATTAAAAGAACAGTATCTAGAAATCTACATGTACTTTAGTTTATGTTGCCAATGTGTAAATGGCTGATAACATAACTTAAAAATGAGATATCCCTGATTGTACCCATGACACTATTTTTTAAAATTAGATTTCTTTTTATTCCTTTGAATTTAATTTAAATTACATTATTCTGAATGATGATAAAGCAGCTGCAATGCTCTGATTAAGCCAAGCTCAGCTCAGAAAACAGGCAGTTTCACAGCTGTTTGCTTTTATCTCACAGATTTCAGACTTTTTAAACAATCAATATCAAGATGCACCTATTTTCATTAATTTATCGTCATCAAATGACATTAAAATCTGTTTATTTTGGATCATATAAGTGTATTAAATGGATTCTGCAAAGCCAACAGAAAAAAAAAATTACACACACCATCACATCTTATTTATAATATTCAGTCTAGTTCGCTCAGTGTTCGTGTTTTCATCCAGATAATGGAGCTCTGCTGATGCTGCTCCGCCTCTCGGTGAAAGACAGACTAACAGAACTTTTGAAGGACACACTCATGTTAACAGCTATTCAGATTTCAGCTGCAAAATGACAGATTTCCTACAGACAGTTTATCCTTTCATAGTTACATATTCATATTAAATAACAGCACTGGTGTTACTAGGGAACACGTATCAGCTGCTTTCAACAGAATTTTCAGTTAAACACACTTATATAGGACGGATCTAAATAACTATCAATCTGAATGACTTACTTAATATCATTTTCCAAGTCTAAGTAGTTTGAGATCCAGCACAAATGAGCGGAGCTGTTGTGATATATAGCCTGTATCCACCCACCCTGTGAATAACTGTGAATCTGCAGCAGGAACACCCTGAAATTCAACATTTTTCAACGGCGAGAAAATGTAGAAAGCACAATTATTCTTACACTATTACACCTTACTTCTGGCTAAATTCAATCCCGGATCACACGCAGCTTCGCTTAAGAGGAGAGCTCATTTTGTCAAAGAAGTAAATGATCTTATCGCTTCCCTGGTTTTTCTTGTTTCACCAAGCAAGGGACTCACTCTTAATCTCCTCATGAAATGAGACTATAAACAATGAGAAATTCACCAGACATCTCCTATTCCATTCCACTGGAAAAGGTTGAAGTTAGCCTTGGGCAAAGCTGTTAGTGCTTCATGCTCCAGCAATCTGGCAACTGCTTCTGCTGGGGAACCTTCGTGCAAGGGTGAGAGAGGTTGTGTATCTTGCCAGGCAGTGTGATGTGTTTTTTTTTTCTTCTTCTTTTCTCTGCCTCTCTTTTCTTACTCCTTTGCTTTGAGAATCAATCGTTGGTTTTTGCGGCGCGCGGAGGAAATGAGGTTGTTTCGGCACGCGTGGCACGTCCGAAGCGTCTCCGGCTTCGTGACCGATGCCGCGTTTAGGCGCCGCAGAGCCGAACCGACGCCACGCTGAGCTCACTCACGAACAAGTGACTCACGAACACATATTCATAAATTGAGCTGAACGGTTTCTTTTTCAAATGAATCAAATCATTGCGTTTGGAGGTGTAGTTTGCTCTTGTTAACGTTACTCGCGCTGAGTGTGATAGAAATTTGTGCAACAGGCCGACTTTCCGCCTCATCCTGAACTTGTGTGGATGGAGCTGCATACTGTACGCGGCCTCCTCTCCTCCTCTCCCCTCTCATCAGGCCTCCCGCAGAGGATCTCTCTGCTCATTAACCTTTGTGCTCCAGCACACCCTGGGGCCCCCCTTTTTTGGGAACATTTGCTTCTTTTATGTGGCTCAGGTTTCTGCGTGCTCGGCCACTTCGCTGCTTGACCAGATGACTCCTATCACTCCTCCTGAACCTCTTTAGCACATTTCTGCCTTTCTTTCTGGGCCTCCGTCCTCTGATAAAAGTCTTCTATCACGCTGGTTGCAGAGTCCTCCTGTTCTCCTCTGCAAACCACCAGAGGGTATCCTCTAACTCTGCACTGTCCTAGCACATTAAATCAAATATATGTCCTCTTTGAGTATGCTCTGCCTCATGCCATATTTCTTTGCTTCATTTTCAAAAGGGGGGGATCTCATAGAAATTCGCCAAACGTCACAAGGCGAGATGCACCACCAAAACAACTGTGTGGGTGACGGAAAACCACCTAAGCATTTCAATTAAGGCCACCAGCTGAAATTCTCGAACCAAGGCAGAGCCACTTTTACTAATTACTAGTTTACCACAAATTAAACCTAATTACAAATCTAATTTCCGTCGAGCTTTTAACACCAAGGAATAAGTGAGGTCATACTGCATTCGGCATGGCATGAAATTCTGCCTTGTCAAGTTAATGTCAGTCATGTTGTTACGATAAATCTTAATAAGTAGATATGATGTCACTTCCTCCTGCACAGGTGATGTTTGGACGAGTCTTTGGTCAGCAGGTTTTATTAACAGGTTCCTGTTGTCTTAAGAAAGTCACAGTTTTATACCGCTATGACTAAAATATTTTCACCTTTCTAAAACAGCCCGATAACACCGACACCCCGAAAACCTGAGGAGCAGACGTACGAGATCAGGTCTCTCGCCCCCCCACGCCATCGGAAGTGCAGGTGAACGCCCTGCTCGGTAAAGCAGCCCACTTTACCGGCTCTCTCCTCAGCTGCAGCTCTCTGAACCCTGCTAACCTTAATGACGACTAATACAGCCAACCGAGCTCGCCCTCTATTCTGCGTCAACGCCGGACTCAGCAGAGGGTCGTTAAGCCGCATCGTTGATTTCTCTTTGCTCCACGGGGGAAGAAAAACACCGCGACAACCTGTTGAGGTCCCTCCGTAAAACATTATCACTTTATAAATCTAATCCTAGCGGCGATGGCGTACATTTAGTCTGTCTGCTTGATACAGACTCATAATCCGGCTGCATTTAAATTAGTCCACGGCCTTTGAAAAACACATTTGTGTTTTTTAGATGGCTAAATGCTGTTTTTTCTTCCCCACCTAGCTCTTAAATGAGTCCGTTTGGTGCTTGGCAGGCGGCGTTCAGTGGGTCTATGTGTGATTCTTTGCTGAAAAAAAATGTGCCTGCTGCTGGTGACCATGCTGAGACCGAACCGCCGAAGAAACATGCTGTTAAACCAAAACAATGAGCTAAAAGATGTTTTTTAAAATAAAAGGCTCCGCGGGGTTAGTGGAAGTTTTTGGTTTTTTTTCCCAACACGATAAGTGTCTTGTTTCACATTATGCATTTATGTTCTATGCGTTGTTAATAAAGAAAATATTAATTAGTGCAGCTTCAAAGCAAAGTGAAGTTAATTGAAGTGAAGCTAATGTACCACTGTGTCTCTACGTCATCGCACCGCAAAGACAGGAACTGGTGCTGGGGAGTTTTTACACTAAAAATATCTGTTGAAATTTCAGCGATTTTGGCATCTTAAGAGGAATACTGAAAGTAAGAGAGCAATTAATCTCACTCTTGGTATTTTGACATCCTTTATTCATATATTTGCTACAAGAGTAACCCCACACACTGCAATTAATTTTCTGGAAGGAATGCAGGATCTTTAGCAGAGAAGAAGCAAAGCAGCTGCAGAGTTTGGGTCTAATGAAGCAAAAACTACACAGCTATCCATTTGTGTTCCATTTTAATGAAATGACTAAACATTGCCTTGGGCTTGAATGTCAGCAGAGCAGTAAAGAATGCATTACATTGACAAAAAAGGCTTTTGTGTCTCCGCTCATCACACCCCATGTAGCTGCAGTATGTCACTGAATTAAAGTATTTTTAAAAATCCAATGTGATGAAATTGCTCTCAATATCCTGCCCCGAGGTGGAACAATAAAAACATTTGGGGAGCCCTTTGTTCTACATTATTGTCTCCAGCCTTCAAAGACTGGCTTGATGAGCAGCCGTGCGTTCGGGTTGAAATACGGTGCAACACCTTGGCAAAAAAAATTGTCTCGCTTTGTAAGCGAGCAAAAACACACAGCAAGTGCCTACTTCACATTCTGAAATGTCACAATACAATCATTTTTTAATAGCTGCCGTTATTTATAGTGTTAATGTAGAAATCTAAAATTTATCATGAACTTCCTCTTTCTCTGAGTTCACTTGTCTCCTTCCCTGTCTTTATCTCTCCATCTTCCGATCTTATTCTTTACTCCCCTTTCTGATGCAGCCGAAGTCACATCACAGGCACCCACTTTTGTCATTTCCAATGTCGTCCCTATCCTCAACAGACATTCTTGCCTTCGTCGCCGTCGTCTCGCCACCTTTATTTTTCCTTCCCCCTCTGTGTCGCTCCCGACTTCCTGGGCCCGACTCCGACTGCTGCCACGCATTCTAATGAAAATGAGGGAGAAACAGAAACACCCACACGAGGTCCTCCAGCGCTGATTGCCGTAATTTTAACTCCCTCTTATCGTCTGCCTTTTCTCCCCCACAATGCCTCAGCGAAGTTCCTCGCAGCCCTCCTAACTGTTACACAATCTTTTGCCACCACTGAAGGTCTGAGGTGCAATCCAATTTGTTCGCCCTCCCTTCAGCTGCCTCATCCCTCCACCCCGCCCGCCGGCCCGCCGCTGCCTTCATTCTTCTGACGCCGCCTCTGCCTCGTGCTTCACCGCGGCAATGACTATTGCTCATATCCTTTCTCTTAGAAACAAGGTTCTTCCCTGCAGTGCTTTGCAGCAGTTTTTCAGCCGGATTGACTGTAATGGCATTAACCCTTTAATAACTAATGTACAAAAGACGAGCAGTCCACAGCCACGGTGGAGACTTTGTGGGACATGTGGACAGCAGTGCTTTGAGCTAAATAGTAAAACTACCATGGCGGCGTGCTTACTCTGAAAGAGCCAACATGACGGTGTTGAAGTTGTAATGTGTCACAATTTTAAAGAGTTAGCTCGGTGGAACTAACAATCAAATGGGACTGAGCAGAGTAGTATGGCCAGGACTGATGGGATTCATCATTGGTCATTAGTTCTAAGTAACTATCATTCGTTTTTTGGCCATAAACAACGTATTGTAAAAGCAGAAACTGTGACAAGCATTGAGCATTAAGGGATAGCCAATCCTTACAAATTATCCTGAGCGTGGCATGAATGTCTGTACTTTACCTGAGAAGCAATCCCGTCTAGTTAACGAGAGCTACCTGCCCCTGAACTGTAAATATCAGCATTATAGTGGCGCTGGGGGGAAAGTCAGAGATCGACAAAGTCAAAAACTTCCATGGCGATCCATCCAGCGGCTGTAAAGATTCTGTAGTCTGGAGCGGAGTGATTAACTGACTGAAAGACATTTCTTTCCATAAAGCCATGCTGCATTGATCTCGTTCTGCAGCAAATTCAGCTTTGAACAGAGGTCTCTTACCGCGCAGTTGCCATCTACCGGGTGGTGAAAAACACAAGATTAGAATGTTTCCTACAAACTGCTTGTTGACAGTGCGGTTGGCCTTAGCGGAGGCCCAGTCATGATGACATTAGAGCTGTGTGTTCGGTAACTCCCTGTGGATGTCTGGAATCTAATTATGTTCAGCTCTGCTCTCACAAAACATTGGTGGGACATTTCTCCCCCTGTCACATTACTGTGCTTTCTGGGATTTCATCTCTTCCTAGAGAAAAACACAGATGGCGCATTGGAACTGATGTGTTCAGGACTAAATGGGCCATGAACATTTTGGCCTGACCTCTTGCAAGAGTGCACATCCCTGAAAGAGAAAAATGCATGTCACCTTTGCAAAGCTTCTCTCTCCTCCCCACCGCCTCTCTCTGTGAGGCAGACAAGTATTCCATTAAAAACTTGCTGCAGCTCTCATCAATGAAACTTCCTCTAAGTCGGTGAGCTGTGTGCCAGTGTGACATCAAGTTCTAACAGTCAAAGTAATTTGCTGTTACATATTGTGACTCCACGGGGAGACTTCAAAATGGACATATGGACAGAGGCTGCGAAACTGTGAAAGTCATCGCAATTAGTCCATTTCCTTATTGAGGCCATCAACAGCTTGTCAGCGTGACATTTCATCGCCACGTCCTCGCCACGTGAGATAAAACTAACAAACAGACACTTGTGTGGCCATTAACAACACCTTTCACTTGAGTGGCTTTGACACAGTGATGGTATTAATGCTATGGCTAAATGCCTGTTAACAGTTCAAGAGGACATGTGCGCAAGCTAGACTAAAAGAACTGGGCTGGAAAAACAGTTCTCCTCCAACCCTAACTCGTGAAAATTACATGTCAATATCACTATTTTGAAACACAAAATAGGTTTGGGAACATAATGCCACACGAATTATATGTTCTATCAGCAGAATGAGGATATTGCTTTAATGATTATATATTTCCTACAATAACTGGTTGTGGCAGGTAAACGTATTTTTTGCCTTATTGGAGAGGGCCTGTCCAGCAAACAGGAAAGTTGCTCAAGAAGACTTTTCTCATCGGCTGCTGCTTTTTCTTAATGAATGGAATGCAAAAACATATGTAACACTAAGACAACACTAATCCGTAGTCAGGAGCCTCACGGAGCAATACGTTTTTTTTTTTTAGAGACGCAGTACTTTTTATAATTTATTGCATTTATGTTTTGCCTAAGGCTATTCCTATGTGGATTAGGACAAAGCAGGATGTAGACCATGCCCTACTAGTTGTTACAAGCAGGGATGGGACTGCTGGTCTGGTATTTTTCTGCATTGGAGGTGGCAACACGACATCACCTCATAACACTTTAATAAGAAATATGAATGGGACCAATGCAGAAAATGCAGATGAACATTCAGTATCAAGGAATTATAGACAGAAATACTGACCATGCCTGCCTTGACTACAGTAGAGTCCAATGACAATGCACAGTCCAGCCTTTAATGTGGTTTTGATCCTAGTCCACATATAGTTACATTTAGACAACTTAAAGCGCTTGGTGGAGGTTCGGGAAAGATAATAGTCTCAGATAAATACTTGAACAAGTCAGCACAAGACTGCAGCTGAACGAGCGACAAAAACACTATTCACACGTTATCATCTTATGAATTTAATATGGCAGACAGTGTATTAGCAAACTATGATGCCAGCAGCCAGCACACATGGATTCATTTGTGTTTCTGGTCAGCTGACAGGATGCAGCATGCCAACCCTGGTCCCCCGTCTCAAAGTCCTGTGCTGCGTGTGCTGCCAAAGGGCATTATCCAGAGAGCATTTACAATTCCTTAAAACATATCTAGCAAACCATTTATTTCTATATGAAAAATATTTCATAAAATAGGACCCACTTTTTATAAATGATAACAATGAATGTTTTATAGTACATTGGCCAAACCTCATTCTTTGACAGGACTGCAAAAAGTAGCACTTTTAGTTAGTCTTTTTGTTACATACATGTCTCTGTTTACATACATGGAGCAGGATCTGCAGAAACCAAGAGTGCACTTTAGTAACACTTTCTTGAAATTATCACCATCAAAATTTGCATTGATGGAAACATTCCTCAGAAAAAAATGTAACTGATGTTCCATCAAATTAGTCTCAACAGTGTTTAATTGTTTCATTTCACGCTGACTGTCATCATGTGTGTGCAGCCTTTCTGCTCATTGCTTCCAGTTGTATTCAGACGCATGCAGCTCACAGTTCATGCGTGTGAATGTGTTCATCTGATTTGTTGGGGCCAGTTAGTGCAATGTGACAACAAACACTGTGACAGGAGGGTCATGTCATGGAGATCTGCACTATAGGGCAGCACAGCTAAGGATACAGTACTTATGTACTTGAGTATATGTCCATAACCGAACTGATGTGTTCAGCCAATTCATTATCTGTGCAGCGTGACTTGGCATCCGGTTCCAAAGGACTGGATGTACACCAATCTCAAATAACAAAAACACTGGTTTTCTCCACCCCGTCAGTGAGCACCTAAAGAGTAGTGTGTAATTAGCTCAACTGAAAGACAATAGCTCATTAAAGCTTTTCAGCATCACTGTGACTGTGACTGAAGTATGAAGGTCATTTTAGGTATCAGTTTTTCCACAACATCTATTACTATTACTATACTATATATATGTTTGTGGAAATGCTTCCTACTCTATCTCTTGAAATGATTCTTAAACCATTTTCGCCAATAAGAGCTTTAAGCAGATTAGAAAAAAAAGTACTTTCAGTCAGCTGAAAGTTGTTGAAACAAAGTGGCCCACTGTGTATCTCCCTGGTCATGTGGTGATGCCCGTTCTTCCATCTAAATTTAAACTGTTTACAACTATATTTTGGTAGATTGATAATGTCAGGCTGATTATGGATTCTTATGGTTGTTTTATACATGACTGTGTCGAGAGTGCCTTACAAAATACAATGTTAATTTCATTTTTTAGGGTTAGCGTTGCCAATTCGAGTTTAAATACAGATTCACAAATAGAAAACTGATTCATAAAGTACATAGTATATTTTCTTTTCTAGAATGATAGATCTTCAGCAGGCCGTGAGATGCTTTAGGACTAAAGTTCAAACGATGATAATTGGTTCATTTACAGAAATAAAGTTTGCGACAAATGTTCATCTACCTGCTGCTGATGTGAAGAGTAAGATGTTTCTTCCATGGTTCAAAACAAGGGCATGTGTCACCAAAATGAAGCATAGCAGGCAGCATCATACTGTATAGTAAATGACCCGTGTAATAGCTGGAATGGATAAAAGAGGTCCTTCAAATCTACTACAGGCTTAGATGGAGTTTTTTCTCCCTCTGCATTTCTTTGTTTCCAGTCAGTCAGCACTGACATGTCTGCCCTCTCTACCCGTCGTCCTGGCTCTTCAGGGATACTGCCTGCACCGGGAGTTACAAATTGGTAGACCCAATATATCCTTGGATTGTATCTTATAAGGACATTATCCAAAGGTTAGCAGCACTTCAAAAGGCCTGCCAATAATTGTCTTCACTCGGTTTCAGAAAAGATTCTGACTGATGAAATAATGATTTCAGTCTCCTTAACAACCCTTAACAAGAAAGCTTGAGAGGAAGACGTGCTTAAGAATCTAACCAGGCAAAGGTTCATTTTATGCTGAGATTAAGGACAGCATCAGCTGATTTGGTTTAGGCCCAGTTGCCTCACATTTGACTCTGACAATTCCAAATATCGTCTCACCCAAGGCCTTTGGGCGAGGCAGCGTGACACTGCAAGCTAGTTGGAGTCCACAGAAAGAAAACCTATGGCCAGAATCGGTTCTATCCTCCAAAAGCTTCCTAACGAGATCAGGGATTGACTCATCCACATTGTGAAAGAGGGATTCCTTATCTCAGAAACCAATTAGTAGCAGAAGCCCGAATGGCGTTCACGATGGGAACTTGCACATGCAACACTTTTGACACAGCGTGATGGTTTAAGCACTTCAC
The DNA here is from genome assembly GCA_028564955.1 of Terapon puta. Taxonomy (NCBI): domain Eukaryota; kingdom Metazoa; phylum Chordata; class Actinopteri; order Centrarchiformes; family Terapontidae; genus Terapon; species Terapon puta. The sequence goes on from JAOXYL010000061.1 coordinate 2,229,710, forward strand.
TCACAGACAAGATCAAAGCTGATCCGAGTGTTCTTTTACACACTGAAGTGTATTTTTAGCCTCCTTAGAAGATGATAGCAGATGAAGGTGGTAGCGTTTGTCTGTCCACGACTTCTGTCCTCTCTGACATACCCAACAGCTATCCATGTCACCTCAGGATGAATTATAATCAGTTTGCTGATGACCTGACATTTTACCTATCGCCATCATCAGATTTAAAATGTGTTTTACTTTGGTTTATGACAATACGACAATACTTTGAAAATGAAAACCATCTTTGATGGCAAATAATTTCCTAACCCCCATCTGCAATTATTATCATTCATTATGCATGTAATGTATTGTATGTATTAAGTAAACAACTTCTTCCCACCAGTATTATTTTCCTTTGTGTTTAGTGCTTGTTGGGAAGCATGAGCAGGCTAACATTTAACTAAGATGAAAGGTGAAAATGGTAAATAATATGCCTACTAAATATCAGCGTGAGCAAATCCATTATGAGCATTTAACTCAAAGTCTTTTTTTCAATCATGATTCACCCTCTTATGTTATTTTATCAAACAATTCTCAAATTAAAGAGTCTCAAAAGAGAATTTCATTATATGAGATATTATTTCATACTCATCGGTACTACATACATACATACATACATACATACATACATACATACATACATACAGACATACATACAGACATACATACATACATACTTAATCATAAATGGACTAATCCCACCAGGAAATATTGTCCCATTTCTGTATATTCACCTCATACTCACAGAAAGG
>JAOXYL010000061.1:2296669-2308772 GCA_028564955.1 Terapon puta
ATATGCTGGAAAGGGACAAAAGCGGGACATTTACATTTTTGGGAGCTTTAAAGGAGTGAAAATACGAGCAGCTCTGATACAAATGCAAATTCAGAGTGGTCTCTGTCAAAAGTTGTTGTTTGTTTCACGGAGCTTGTTGATGCAAATCTTCTGGAGCAAAGATGACTGGGTGGTTAATCAAACAGAAAATACAGCAAATTTGTCTTTTTTATTCATTATTTATATTGTAAAGGGAAGTCTGTTTTTTAAATTTTTTTTATTTATCTAAATGTTTTTCTTCATCGCTGAGTAAAAGACCAGCCTGCCAGGGCTACGCTGCCTTGAAAGACGAACACCTCACAGGTTAAGGACAAACTTCAGGATTCAATTTGGTGATAAAAAGCTCTTGATGGTAACATGTGACGGAGAGAACGCTGAACACCTCATCATATCTGCATTTTCAATCTGCGGGACTTGACTGTTAATTATGACAATCTGAGTTCCACGTGTTAATCTCTTTTCTCAAATCATGCGGCAATTAGTGTCATTATGTGCACAATGAGTGCTTAGCCAAGTCTCGTGAATTATGCAGGGTTCCCCTTTAACTTTATCTCTTTGTGACTATTTTTGGCTCTATAAAAACAGACAATGTGAGCTTGTGAAATGCATGGTTGGAGGGTGGGGGCTGAGTAGCATAGAGAGCCCCGTGTTCTGTAATGCAGTTGTTCATTATGTTGGATAGCATTTATGTGGCGCACTGCAGAAGACTTGAAACTGACACTTGAAGGAGTCTGTGGTCTGTCAGTCAGTTTACTGCCTTTACACCCAGGCTCAGTAGGCACGAATAACATGCAATATTTTATTTCATCTAGAAATTAAATTGTCTTTTCTATTTCAACTTACATGTCCTATTTTGATAGACCAATAAGCATAGAGGTGTTATTTTGCAAGATCTATGTCATCCTTTGATTTTTAAGTTGCTGATTGCTTAAGGACTATTTAATTCCAGCTGATGGGACAAAGCAACAAGTTTTTGAATTTCACATAGTCATTAGTTGCTCCTAATCAGACCATATAATGTCTTTTCATCGTTTTGTGTCTCTTTTATCACTAACAAATTGTGTACACCCATGGGAACAGATAAATCACACAACCGATCTCAGTAAACTAAATATTCAAGATTTAACTACTACTAGATTTGTAACTAGTTTGAAAATCAAATCTGTGTCAAAAATTTAAATTACAGGCTGATCCAACATGCCTGAATTTTATCAACTCATAATGTGACTCATTTGTGTGTATAGCCACATTTCACCTGTATGCACTCTGAACAGTGTCTGGGCATGCTGTTATTAGACGGCGGACCGTGTCCTGGGGATCTCCTCCAGACCTGGATCATGGCATCAGTTAGCTCCTTGACACTCTGTGTCACTACTTGGTGTCATCAGACACTGACAGATAACATCCCAGATGTTCTCAATTCGATTGTGGTCTGGGGAACATAAGGACGAGTCACCAGGAGTAGGTCCCACTGGAGGATGTTGGGCCCTCGTGCCCCCCTCACGGAAGTCTGTTACTGGTAGTTTGGTCTCAAACATGCACAGCAGTAGCAAGGTGGAGGTAATTTAGTGTCCTCCTTTTCCTACTGGCTCAGAGAAGCAGACGGGTCCTGCTGCTGGAATGATGTCCCTCTTCAGCCCGGTCCAGATCTCCTCCACGCTCTTGAGACTGTGCTGGGAGACACAGCAAACCCTCTAGCGATGGCACATATGCTGGACTACCAGTTCTTGTCCAACCTGAGTGAGCCACAGGCACCACCTCATGTGACCAGTTGTGACACAAGCAGAATGCAAAACTGGAGAAGAACCAGTCAGGATGGATAAAGAGAGAGCAACTGCCATCACCTGCAAAACCATCAGAGTTTTTCTTGCTGTTGACTTTCCAGTACACCTGCTGTAACTTTCACTTGCACCAAAACAAATGAGACTGATTCACAGTCACTTAAAGCTGGACAGATTGATGTGCCTGAAATTTAACTGATATATTTCACCTAAGAAGGAAGGACCTTGTGCATCGTACCTCACCAACCTGTGGTTCTGAACATTTCGCCTGGAAAGATTAATACACGTCTGTCTCTGCAAAAGACGCTTTTCTTTACGAGTACTGAACAATTATTATGGGTTTTATCCTGACAATGTAACCTTTAACCAACAGCGGTATTAGAAGATGATTATCATAATCATGAATACACAATACAATATTCTTTGTAAGCCCTTGAGAGTTTGGCTGTCAAACTGCATCCTGAATAAACTGTGAAAGTCGAATGTTTTTCATCCCGAATTTTGTTAAACAACAGGGAATATTACAGCCCAACACGGTGTATTGATTAATATCTCGTCTCTGAAAAATTCAAGTTCTGATTGCCCACTTCAGTCAAACCAAGTACAGACAATGAATGTCTTGTCAACACAGTTCATGTAAGAGATTCTATCATATTTTGATAAACAGTGATGTCAGCCAACAAAGGGCGAGATTTATAGTACGAGGTTTTTTAATATCCTCAAGCAGGATGGAGCTAACTGCCAAAATATGAGTTGATACATTCACCATGGTGTCACGATGACCTTTACCCACAAGAAATGACACAAAATTGGAAATCCTTCATCTTCAAAAATTCTTAAAGCAGTGATGAATAAATGTTAAAGGTAGAAATCTGCTTATAATGTTGATATCAAGTATCCTTTAGAGCAGCAGTTCCCCAACTCCTGTGCACCTCCCCCCCACACCTTCAAAATAATAGTGACGTAGCCTACTTTATTGCTGTATGACAGGCATCCAGAACACACAAAATATTCAGGAGATCACCACCATGTCCACCAAGTGAATTAAAACTACACTCCAGAAAAGTGTGACAAATTACAACAAAGTTAAGAAGCAGTGACTTTTGAAGGAAAAAAAAGGGGACACACACACACACACGCAGGCTCAGAGGAATATAGGCTCATCATGAGAGACGATGGGGGGAAAATGTGGTCATGTGCTCTTATATTCACAGCTACGTTAAATAAAAAATAGTTTCTGAGTCTAAATCTATATATAACATAACAGTTAGAATAATTAAAACACCCATGATATTAAAGATAAAACAACTATTTGAATTGAATTGTAAGAAAAGTTGCACCCGGTCCCCCACATAAAGAACAAAGAGAATGACACATGCATGGGTAAGATACAGACGTCATGTTCAAAAAGAGGATCCATTTGAGGATTCGAGAGCAAATCATGTGGCTAAGCCTGAGCGAAAGAAAGGGAGCGAAGTGTGTGAATAGGCCCAGTGACCGGGTAGCAATAATAACAATATCAATAGCCAAATGGTGGGCTACTCGCCCATATCAGTGCATCTCAGCACAGAGCCCCCTGATGTTCGGCACAACTGGAGACGATTTAAGCCTCAAGCCTGCTGTCGGAGCAGAGAAAACTCACACGCATGAATTCATTATTCATTAAAGTTCATCATTTTCAAAGTTTTTATTTCTGGAAAAATCACACCATATCACTACCATAACGTGTTTCCTCTATCCAGACCAAACATGACCATCCCTGCTGCATTTTGCTTCTCAAGTCTCTTTACACAAAGACAAACACGACATCCTCTCCACCTGCTGCGAGGCCGAGCAAATGTGTTCTATCAGTGCTCGATCACTGTCCCTTTTAGCTTTTTTTTTGTTCTTCAATCTTTTTTTTGTATGTTTTCTCTTTGCTGTTCCAACCAGAATCACAAAACATAACATAAAAAAATGTAATTCTCTTAAAAAAAAAATCTCCTCCCGCTTCCTTTATAAATGGCAAACATATTACTTACCGCGAAGCCTCACCTGGGAAAACACAAACAAAGGCTCTCCAGGCTGCGTGCCATAAATCATTTTGTCTGATTTTGCAGGGAAACGGACAGGCTGACAGGCATTTAAGAAATAAAATAAACGAATAAAATGAGACTGTTTCCTAATCAGTGACAAACCCTAGTTACGGCAACCAAGTGTTTCTCATAGGATTATTCATGAAACCACAATGTTCCCAAAGCCTAGTGTAGTTGTTTTTCTGTGCTCTTTGAGATGTCCTCGGCTGCATCATTGTTGGACATAACCCAAAGGGGTTCTGTTCCCAGTAATAATGAAGTAAACATTGAAAATCAGGAGAAACTCACATTAGAGAAGTAGAATGACTTCAAATTCAGACTGGCCTGAGAGTGTGGTGCCTTACCTCTTTGGTGTTTAGGGACCAAAACACTGTGTGCTGTCCACCCTATTTGCAGCTGGAAGATTCATGAGTGGTGAAAACATCCTTAAGGTGTACAAAAGGAGAATTCTGTCTGAAGTACTTGGTAAATTGCATGCTCAATATGGCTGAGTCCAATCGGGAAGTCCACATCTAAGTGGCAGCCTGTGAGGACAGAGCCCGTTCGAATGCATTATTGTAGGCTGTTTTCTTTGGAAGAGCTGCTTTGTTGTTCTGCACAGAAAGGTGAACCGCTGGTGTTGCCCCGCTAACATTAACTCCATGTGGCATGTGGCATGTTGCCTGCATCCTTCGCATCTCGCGGCTTTCTCGGAAAGGCCAAAAGAGTCAGCTCTTCCCTCTTACGCGAGATCAATAGCATCCAAACGCCGGCGCCTAAACAAGCTAAAGAAGAAGGAGTCCACATTTTCCCGCTTGAAAGGGCTTGCGTGGGTGACGGTTGGAAAGAACTTATAACAAAATAGAAAACATCCCCGGCATTATAACTCTTGTGCTCTCCACAGTCCTGGAAAGGGGAATTATGAAGGGAGAGGTGCAAGACGCGAGGCCTTAGATGGTCAGATAATCCATCAGCAACCTGACCCACAGCAAGATCCTCTCCTGAATCCCTGCCAATCAGAAGTGAGAGGCTTAAGAGGTGCACTGTTTCTGCTCTTTCTTGAATAGACAGTCCCTTTAAAGTACTTTTGGAATTTTTATTTTCAGAAGTTGAACAAATGAACTGACTGGTTTCTTTCATCGGGTCCACACGGCTTTGTTATAGAGCTATTAACCGTATCATATTTTTGGGCAGTCACAGTCATTACGGCAATTTATTATTACAGCTTTAAATAAAACAAACTGTACACGGAGACTGCACTGTGCTGTTAATGAGCTCCTGCCGTTTTCTTTCTTTTATTAATAAAAAAAGGGACATACCACTGGTGCTGATGGTGGACTGCTTGTTATCGCGCAGTAGCCTCCTGCACATCTTTAAATATATTACCTCAATAGTTTCGAGCTGACATTTTACTTAAAAGTAATAGACCACTTCTCTTCTGTGCTGCAGGGCTGTAATCCTCATCTCATTTTCATCTTCTTCTTCGTCTTGTCTTTGCTCGGGCAGCGCTGGATTTTGAGGTGTTTATTTTTTGCTGTCACTTTTTCCCATTTTATCAGTACCTGGGGTGCAAGATTGCCATTGAGATTAATTTTAAAAATGGACCTTTCCCTTTTATTACTTTCATCTATCTTTGGAATGTCTCCTTTCTCAACATAACTTAAACTGAAAGTTTCAGATGTTTTTTTTTTTTTTTTGTCTCTGCACCAGAGCCTGATTAACCATGTGGTGGTGGTTAGTGTTTTATTCATATTCTTAGTTTATTGGGCCAATTGTGACTATGACCATAAATATAACTAAGCATTGACTGAATATGTATATCCATAGCACATTTAATGGAAATCCAGAATCTATCCTGTACAGAATGTTGATGTGCATATATCAACATATATTATTGTACATGTCTATCTGGGGCACCAAACAAAAAAAAATGATATTGTACATTATCATGAATCAACATGTTGGTCAAGGGGACAGTTTGGCAGCGTGACAGACAAATTGTCACATTGTCAACAAAGTCATTAGAAATCATTCTCCAGTTCCCCAAATCAGAGCATTAGTTGTCGAGATATGAGAGTCTTGGCCACAGTGTTGGACAGGCTTACGAGCTGATGGACAGTCTGATGGACAAAAAAGCCCAAAACACTCAATGACCAGCATGGTAGTTCTCAAGCCCTTCTGGCAGACGACAAAATTGTGCATATACTGTTGTGTATAAAGAATACTTTCTACACTCCCATGGAAATACACATAAGCAGGCGTTTGTGCAAACCAAATGTGTGCACACCTTGTTCACCCGTGAACATAATTTACACACACACACACACACAAATCCTGCATGTGAAAACACCTACACAGGCACACACACATACAAATTCACTGCATGCTGTTCTCCCAGCAGCTGGTGCTGGCAGAGACAGCTCTTTCAACTCTCCTCCACAGAGACGGCGAATTCATAGCGAAGTCTGTAAGGCTGTCCAACAGTGACCTCCTGGAACCCCTCCTCTCATCTCGCCTGCGAAATCTGATAAAGACTTGAGATAAAATCTGGGGGCTGCCAAACATTTTGTTATGACATACATAACCACAAAAAAAAACATCACCGAACACAGGATGTGGCCACTAGTTTTATCTAAATCCAGTCAATCAGTCCTTCATTCAAAGCCGATTTGTTCTCTAAGTATTGGTACTTCATTTGAGTATTTGCTATTTAGCTTTGTGTTTATCCTTTCCAAAATGCGACTGCCCACATGCTGTGTTCCTCGCAGAAGAAAAAACTAATTCAGTGCTGGCTTTCAGCTGGGTTTGATGTAAAAGCCGCAACACGTCATCCAGCCCTGTGAAAGAGGCACAAGAAACACACGCGCTTTCAAAGTAAAATGCGTCCATTCCATTTTGCTAGCAAAGAGCAAAAATGAGTAACCCGGCAGAAAATGACAAAGGCTTTCCTTTTTGTTGATTGCATTTCTTTGCTGGAGTTTTTATAGCCGTTTCTATGGCTTTGTGTAGCATAGTGGCTCGACAAGCAAGTCAGAGTATTCATTCGGTGGTTTCAGAGAGGCACAAGGTTGTGGAAATGCATTGTGGAAAGTGGTAGAGAATGTATTTTTAAAAGCAAGTAGTCCAGTACTATAACTCCAGTAAAAATCTGATGGAACAGCTATTACTTGTCGTGGTGTGCTATTTGACCAGGACTATCTCTGCTCTGACTCAAGTAATAGTACTTGGCTAGGATAAAGTCAACCATTGGTGAACTCCACCAGGAGACTCACTGGACCTGCTAACAGCATTGAGAACTAAATGAGTTTATTGGGGTTTCTACATTGATGCCCAGTGTGCAGGATAATGTGACTTGGATATACAGCATTTCGCATGGCTAAGTTATGGATTCAGGGCTGGATAATGAAAACAACAAAGTCAAAAGTGAAGCATGGTCTGGTAGATCAGCACAAGGCCAACCCTAATGGAGTCCTTCTGTCTGGAAGATCAATGCTATGCATTCAGTCAATGACTTTTACATGCAGGCTTGTGGGTGGCAACCTATTTTAAGGTTGAGACAGAAGCTGCATGCCACCCCCACACCTGTGAGCAGTCAGCATCTTTTTAGGCGAGTAGGAAGCACAGTGAGGCGGCAATAATAGTAACAACAAGGAGCAGCTACAGTAGCTACCTTACAATTAATCCTGTCTGCTCCTAAGAATTTCTTTGCCAACTCTAAGAAAAAAAAATGATGCTGCCCTACCTGAAACAAAGAGCTGTAATTATTTCTCAGATTCTGAGAGGTTATACAGTTATTTACAGCCATAGTCATAGACTGAAAAGCACAGAGAGAGGAAGAGACGTCAGTGAGTCTGCACAGTACCAAGACTCTGGCACTGGGACTCTTAGAATAAATGCAGACGTTTTCAGTGCTCCCACCCAGTTTTTGAAAAGTCACCATGCCATGGAAGCCCAAGTACTTGTCACAGCATGCATACGTTCTGTAAAGATGCAAATTACAAATCACTCTGCTGATTTGAATCCCGTTTGTTTAGAGCTGTGCAGGAATATGGTTATCGACTGTATTTACAAAACGCTACAAACTCACACTTCACCCACGCAGACGTTTTTATTTAAGTAGGCTGATTAGACCTCCTCTTAAACCTGTGTGAATATACACAGTTTATAATGCTGTGGCACTGAAGCACTGTTTCTGTCTGTGTGCTGTCTGCAAATGTTTCATTCAGTTCAGTACAAAAGATCTGATCACAGTTAATGGTTCAACTTTCCTCTGGACTCGCTCACCCAGAGACTTCAGTGCCACAGCAATAGAAAGAGTCACACAGGTTTAAGTGGAGGTCTAATCAGCCTACTTAATGAAAACACTTGGGTAAAGTGTGAGTTTTTAGCATTTCGTAAATACAGTCAATAACCATATTCTTGCACAGCTCTAAACAAGGGAGGGATTCAAATAATTTCAAATTTCCATTTTTACAAAACTCATGCATGCTGTGACAAGTACTCTGGCTCTGGCTTCCTGCAATGTAGCCGGGGAAACCAAGGCCTCATGTACATTTTCAAGTATTGCATATAATCCATGGATAATATATGGATAAAATCCAGATGGGATTTAAAACACTTTATCATCATATCGAAGACACTTGAAACAAAAGATGCATTTTAAACTGATATCTTTCACTTTGACATGAAAGTGTAAATGCAACCTCAGCTGAGATTGGTTCACTGATGTAGTGTGTGTAGTGTGATCTAGTGTTTGGTGAGAAAGCAAACTGGAAGATAAAGAAATGAAAACAATGAAAATATGCAGGTAGACAAATGTTACCTTTCTTTAAGGCTTCAGATATCAACCTTGGTGCTCAGGATGATTGTTAGGGAATTCCCTGACCTTCTTAACTATTTAATCTCACATTTTAGTGAAGCAATGTAATGACATTGGATCTCATCGTTGATTAAAAGCAATAGATTCTGTGCCATTTGATGCTCTAAGCGTGTGCACTAGTTTTCATACTGTTGCTGCCATTTGAAGATTTATCTGGGGCCATTTTGCTCTAAAAACATCACAGATGCTAAACGGAGAAACACGACCACGGCAAATGAGATTAAGCTAATTGTTTATTCCTGGGGGTTTAAATGAATAACATTACACACAAGGTTTATTATCTTAATAAAATACGCTAACATAATTGACAAAGATCATGTCTTTGATTAGCAAACAAGAGTTCCGTTGCTTTATTCCAATTAAACACATGATAAATGGCGTGTGACAATCTGCTGGCTCTGCTCACTATGTTTACACAGGAACCCTTTGAACCTCTTTTAAAAATCGCAGTTTAGCAGTGACATACAGTATAAGTCACCGGCTTTACAACTGACAATAAAGTCACGGCTCATAAATCATTATGTCACGCTGCAGCTGTTTTGCTGTGTGCCGTGATAATAACTTATATTCTGACAGCAGGCGAGAAAATGTTGGCCATTTACCGACGATTCATTAACATCACAAAATGTAGTCAACCTTCTGCAGCCGCGCTCAAAAACAGATAAACTGTTCTGTCAGTCAGCGTTTGTCAGGGGAGAAACGCAGCCACATGACAGTGCAGGAGGATACCTAGATGTCGCACACTTCTGCGGCTTCCCTGAGTCATTAGCATCAGTTTGTCGTGACAGCACCTGACACATGACAGGCAAAGGCCTTCTCTGCTCTTCATCCCAGGAGAGCACATCTGACAACCAGCTGTCTTGACTGACTGGCTCCCTCATACGCCGACTAACTGGCTGACTGACAGACCATCCTGCAGTAGAGGGCTGCGGCACAACACGTATGATAACCAAAAAGGACAAACCAGCCGCCGACTGGAAGAGAAGAGCAGGATGGAAGATACTGGCGCGTGGCAAACGGCTCTGTTTGGTGAGAAGTCTGTGCAGATACGCACCAAAGTCTGAACCATTTGCGGCCCGAGTGACACACTCCCACACTGCCGCTGCTCCGCCGCAATCTTTCTCCAAACTTCAAAAGTCAGAAATAGCAACAGGGAGGGAAAAGAAACAAGACACCGAAAGACTCAGAGAGACGAGCGGCGCTCTGCGCTAGCCTGCCAAGTGGCACCGGTGCCACTGCGCATGGAGTTAGGTGCCAAAGCTTGTCAAACACGGGGCACCCATCCAATCCAATCCAGTGGCAGAGCCGAGGGCTGGCTGCCACTCATGTCACCTATAGAAGAGCCATGGCTGCTCCTCTCTGCCGGGCCGTAAAAGCACCTGCAGTCGTAAAAAGGGCCCTGTGTGGGATAAAGTCACAAATTCCAGGTGCATGTTCAAGTACGGGGAAGGAGTAAACCAGGATACACTCTGACTATTAGAAGCGGCCATATGTTTTGGAAACACTCAAAAATATGAGCGCTGAACTCTCAACTTTCTGCAAATTCCTTCCACATCGACCATATGTCTACACGGCTGCATTTGTCCTGTGCTATAAATAAAAGGAGGCTTCTTGCTGAACCAGTAAATTTCATGGTGCACAAAGTTTATATGACAAATGTGTCTTGTGATTGTAATTGGGGTTGGCTCTCTCGCAAAAGAGCTTTTTTCTGGCTATTTACTGGGAAAGAGCACCTGAGGGATAAGAGTTGCCTTCTCAGTCGGGCGTAGAGACAAGACAAGTGTGTTTGTGTTCTTGTGTGTGCTTGCAGATGTTTTATGATTGGGTTTATACTGGTTCTTCATTTTGGCTTTGGTCTGTGTGATCGTGTGTTTGTGTACCTGCCCACTTTTTTTTTTTTTCACATGTATTTGCATAACCATCTTCTGCAATGTTTCTCATTGTCAAGGCAAGAGACTATTAACATTTCCCACACGTTAACACACCCCCCGCCCAAATAAATAAGTGAGATGTCCAAGAGAGATCATTATCGGAGAGGCTCTAAATCGATCCATCCTAATTAATTACCTGCTTGATAGATAGGAGTGAGGCCCGTCACACTCCAAGAGCCCAAGAGAACAAGACCGGTTGTTGAATTCCCACACATAATACACGTAGACAACTATAGACCAACCATAGTGACAAATGCACAACATTGTTGTCAGTGACAGCAAATTAAAACCATTGGTTGACAAAACAATTTGTTCACAGAGACTGGATTTATTCCTGTTATTAGGATGTGATCTATATCTGGATATCTTGCGAAAAAGAAAATGTATGTTGACTCAAAGTGGAAATGCACGCTGAACACATCGCAGTCAAAATGCTACCCGATTGTTGTGATTGGATTTCAGCCAGTTGTAAATGCAATCCTTATGTCTGAGGCTCAGAATGAAATATTGTCAGGTTCCAACTCTTAACACGTGCAACACATTTAAATACAGGGGTTACCTGTGTACATCATATTCATGACAATAGTCAGCAACACTTTTTTTATTCTGGAATTCATTCCACATGCACCAGCTCTGCACTTGGGCTGTAACCACCTGAATATACTGTATAGTTCTGCTCTAAACCCTCAGGCATTCCCCGGACAGATGAGATAATGTAATCCCTCCAGCATGTTGTGGGTGTACCCTGGGGTCTTCTGTCAGTTGCTTGCACCCAGAAGACCTCCAAAGGCCCAGGAGGTATTCTGACCAGATGCCCGAACCACCCCAGCTAGCTTCTTTCAACACAAAGGATCTTTGGCCATATGCCTAGTGAACTCCAGATGTCTAAACTCATGACCACAGGTCAGAGGGAAGGAGTGTAGATTGACTGGTAAATTGAAAGCTTTGCCCTCCGTCTCAGCTCCCTCTTTACCAAGATGGCTCCGTACAACAGTCATATTACTGCTGATGCCACACCAATCCGGCTCCAATTTACCCTGACTTGTGAACAAGTCACCAAGAACTCCCCTCAGATGAGGCAGTAGCTCACTCCCAGACCTGAAGGAGAAACCTCCCTCTCTCCAGCAGCGAACCATGACCTCGGATCCCAATCCTGACCATTTCACACTCAGCTGCAAATGGCCCTAGTGAGTGCTGAAAGTCACAGTCCTATGAAACCAACAGAACCACGTCATCCTGAAGCAGCAGGGACGCATATCTGTGGTACCAAAACTAGACATCTCTACTCTGTTCCCTGAGATCCTGACCATGAATATCACAAACAGAATCAATGGTTAAGGCCAGCACCTGCTGAGAAAATGTTTCTCCAAAGACACAGCTCTTACTTTGCTTGTACATCCACCACAGTACCACATACTC
>JAOXYL010000061.1:2329321-2342708 GCA_028564955.1 Terapon puta
ATTAACCTAGAGGACTTGGAAGAAACCAATTACGAGAAGAATGGCCAGCACTGGTGCAGCCCGGGCTTTTAGTCCCATGTGGGGCGAGCTCCCAAAACAATGAATCTTGCACGTACCAGAATGCAACTTCCTGCCTTGTTAATGCCACATACTCTCACTGTCTAATAAATAAAGTGATCATCTGAGTAAAACCTACAGAGTGTCCTAGTAGATACATATCACGCGGTGTAAGAAGTTAAAGTAAAGCTAATTGTGAAAATGATCATCTGCGCAGAAGGAATGTGAGCTCCTCTGAGAAGAAATCTGGAGTGTGAACTAACCATCTTGCAGTATTGTCGAAGTACATGAAATAATAGAGGAATGCTGTTTTTTTTTTTTTCTTAGTGAGCAGAAGCTGGCCCGAGCATGTTAGATCATCTTTGAATACGCCACAAAAGCGTAAATCTGTGCCTCCATGTGGCGCTTTCCTCTGCAGCGCCCAGATGTGAACTGTCACAGCCAGCCACACTCGCGGCGATCAAAGCTCTTTGTGTCGCAGCAGCCTTTTTAGCGGACACATGAAAACGGCGCACTCCCCACCTCAGAGGGAGCCGCGCGGATCCTCGGCGCGTAAATGAGGACATATGGTTTTTGTAGATTTAGCGTCAGGTTTCAGAATGCGTGTTCCCCCGCGGAGGGCGGGAGCGGAGAGAAAAACGGCGGCTGACTGGACTTTTCGCCGCGGTTATTTCTCCCCGCTCTGCCTGTCTTGATTGAGTTCGCGCGGTGCATAGGAACAAATGCGTCTGACTCGCTGCGTCCAGAGCAAGTGCGGAAAATGTTTTTCGAAATCCCCTCATTTATCTCAGCTCACATGCCCGCTCCTGGGCATGAATTGAGAGGGTTTCACAAGTGGAAATCGCAACAAGGGACAACAAAGAAACAAAGGGCTGGCACCTGAAATGGCTCTGGCCTGTTTTTTAAAGGACAATCCTGCACCTCCACCGTGACACAGCACCGGTATGAACATATAGTTGTAAGTCAGTCATGCCGCGTGAGTGATTTGTCTATATGCAGTTGCTGGCTAAGTGACAGGGATCAATATGTATGTTATCGGGTCAAGGGTTCACCGTATGAATGGCATCGTTATCTGCCCAGGAAGAACAATATTCTCACAGCAGTTATTCCGGGCACAATGATTTGCTCTTTATTGGCTCATGAAAATCTAAGCTGTCAAACTGTCAAACAGCGACCAGCTTTCACTAATATATTTCAGAACCGCCCGACTGCAATTCTTCTGCAGCAAGAGGGGGGTCGGAGGTGGGGGGGAGAAAAAAGAGCAACTGAGAAAATTAAACCACTGCCAGTATATTGACTGCCACTTAGCAAGAGAAGAAAGGGAGCAAATGAAAAAAAAGAAGAAAAAAAAAGGAGACAAATCTTTATCGCCGCATTGAAATGAAGTCAGACACAAACAAATGCAGTTTTAGTACGAGAGAGGTAAATACAAAAGAGCAAAGCGTGGGACTCTGAAGGAGCGAAGGGTCAACCGAAGCAATCGCAATTACGGCTGTTTATAATCCGAATGAGACATTTTGGAAACCTCTGCACACCCAGCTGGGGGCGAGCGACATCTACAGGTTACCCCTCTCTGATTGATGGTAACGAGGTTGGGCTCGCCGTAACTGTGGCAACGGTTGCATATCATGCACGATGGCCCGGTCCGCCTTTGTCCTTTAATAGCGGGCTAATGAGCGCCCCGGCATCGGAGTCGGAGATGACAGAGACAGACAGAGCGAGCGAGTGAGTCGTGTGAAACAGAGAGTCGCAGGCACCGAACGAGGACCATTACCGCCAGACTGAAATCATCTCAATTCCACAACGGCGCTCGGCTTCAGAGTATCTTGGTAACAGTAGCTGTCACTTGCGCTCCCTCCCACAGTTCCATTATCTTTCTCCCGTTCGCGATATAAAGATTTCAGCCGCGGCCGCAACAGTTCAAACCGCTGGAACGCTGGCTTGGGTGGGTTCCAGCAAGTGTGGGAGAGGGGCATGTGAGCGAGGCAGCCAGAAATAACACGGAAGTAGCGACAAACTGTGTATTTAAAGAGGAGAAAGGCAAATTAATTTTGAGCAAGCTGAAAGATAGTAAAAAAAAAACTCATTCCAATGCTACCATGACACTGTAGATTGTAATCTTAATTAAAGGCCGGAGTCCTTCTCTGCTCTCTTTGTAATGCTCCTGTTCTGCCCTGCGTAAGTGCTGTAAATAATATTATATGGTGGACCAAAGTAGTAGAGTTTGTAATACAAAGCACTAATGTTTTTCCGTCATTAGGCAACACAGAGAACATGATGTTACTATGACAGAATTAACACATTATCTCTAATGTCCTTTAGCAGAAGCTTCCGAGCAGGCATGGTTTCAGAGTCAGACGCCAACATTTGAACAGTCTAAAGGCAAAACCCCCAAAAAATCTACATCATAAAAATACACATAAAAGCTATTCAGGCTGGTAATGAAAAACCCAGAGACATATCTGTGTATAAAACTGGCTACGCAAAAAAAAAGACCTCAATTGAATGTGTTACAAATAAAACTAAAGCTGTAAATGAGGACTGAAAGCCAATCACCAGTTAGAGGATACTTTCAAGTGGAGGTGGTTATTTTCACTCACATTCATCACAAGTCTTTATACATTATATAATTTAAACCATTTTTTCTTTTTTGGCTTTACTATACCTCTGGGAGTCCTACTCTATTTGAAATTAAATGTATTTCATTTTAGCTTGTATGTTTGTGAAATAGTGTGTATATTGTTTTAAATTCTGAACATTTTGAAAGCCTATATGGGTCTGAATGGTAAGCAGTACAATTGTTTTGTTTTTTCAAACTGTACGTCCTAAGTTTCTCTGAAATGGTATGGATTTTCTGTGCCCATGCTAAAATATGAGGTCTGAACTCAGGTTTGTGGCCAAAAAAAAACACACACAGCTCTAACTAAATGTTTCTCTGTATATGCAGGATGTGTTAATGATTCAGCTTCATCTTCGGCTGAAAGCATTTCTATGTTCTGAGGCTGAAACTGAAGTGTTTTTCAGTTTCAGGCTTAAAGGCATTGGTGGTGCCTTGAAAGTGTAACGCTTAAAGAGAGTCCAGTGGTGTGGTCCAATATACGACAACACAACAAAAGGTTAAGTTAGATCCATTATGCAAGTTAGTGGCAATCGTACAGGTCAATCACTGCATAAGTGGTGGATAGCATGCTGTGCACTTAGCCTGAGTGTCAAAAAGGAACAAAAGCTAACATCATTTTCAGTCTAATGTCCAATTCTGGGCACATTTCTCTCAAACTCATTATATTTGAATAATTGAAACAGAACATTTATTTTTGACTTTTTAAAAAACTAGCTAATGTTATGTTGCTCTTTAGTTTACTAGTTTATACTGCATATTTTGGTATCGGTTCGATACCAAGTAAATACGGGCAAATATCGCTGATACTGATACTTTTCAATAAATAAGGTGAATGCGTAATTGAATTACTAAATCTCAATTTAATCTCAATTTAACAACGCCCAAAGCCGTTAGTTAGTCTGTACAGAACAAAGGTTTATGTTTATATAAACTGGTAGTGTTTCCACTACACCTGACTAGCTTTTTATAAATCCGACATTTTGCTGTTGTCTCGTTTTCAGCTTGAAAATACAGCCACACACCACTCCTCCTCTTCTCTGCCATTCTTCTGTTGTACTTTCTCTCCATGTGCTGATGAACCTGAGCCGGCAACTTGCTTGTTTGTTTGCTTTGTGCGTCTAAGTCACGTCACATGATTCGTGTGACGGCACAACATCAAAACACAAGAGGGGGAGCTAAGTGTGGCTAACCTCTTTGCCGAAACCGCGGCATTGCAAACAAGAGCGGAACTTAAGAATCAATCTCACCAGATTAGTATCAATCCGATACCGACTTGGTATCGATACTATCAATATTTAGAATAATCTGCCCACCACTAATAAGTTTTATACTAAACACACATCGAAATAGACTCCAGTGTATAATATATACAACATATAGGTTTAAACCTGTATACAGGAGTCTGTGTCTACAGAAGACAACTTTGTAATTACCTGGAGTGACAGTTCTCCACTTTTGGAGGAGGCTATTAGAATCACCACATCTCCATCCCCTGTAACTCCCTAGCACGTCTCAGACCAGTCTGTCAACTTCACTGCAAAGTGACCAAACTCATATTAACCCACAGCTCTAACTCCTACACAAGCTGACTTCAGATGTCAAACTACGGGACCATTCCTAGGAAAACCAACTGTAATGTCGTTATTACATTTCAAATTAAAGTTCCTGACAGATTCATTTCTGGATCGTTGTCCATCTGAGCACAGTTGTTGAAGAAACTGAGAGATGTAAAAGATTTGGCAAAAGATAACCCTAAAGATAAGGTTAGAGGGGAAGAAGCCTTGTATGTCTAACTGTGGATTCAGATAATTTTCCATTTTCTCTGCATTCCTTTTCAATCTAAAACTTTTGCCCAACACAGTCAAACTGATGAATGTAAGGTTGATGTCTAAGGAAGTGTAAACCTCAAGGCAGCACACATCCTCCTGCAGCACTGAGGGATGGACTAATATCCTCTGATTTATTTTTCCCATGCAGATCCCCCGACTCTCCATCTCGTGCATTAATAATGAACCTAAACGCATCAAATGCAGGTCATCAACAAGTGATCAAAAGAGGACACACAACATTTACGCCTAAAATCACCCCTGTGAAGTCAAATGTGTGTAAAGCAAAATGGCCTTCCTTTGAATGTAAGAGTTAACATAGAATGAGAAATATAAAAATATCTTTCAGTATAATAATTATCTAAAATGCAAACACGCAGATACAGTTTTGTTTGATGCCTAGATAAAAGACACCATTTCATTTATTTTAATGTGGCTCCAAAGCACACCAGGTACATTAAGCAGACTATAATGATATTTGTTTGTTCAACTAGTCATGGAATTACACTGTACTATGAACTGTATGCAGCTCTTGGGGAGGCAATGACTCACATGCATGGCACTGTTTTAGAAACTTTTGTCACTCAAAACAACTTTATTCCAGGAGGATTAAGAGACCTGATCGCTCACTGGCATCAAACCAACAAAAAAAACATTTTCATCTATGGCTCCTTGTTTGCTGTAGGTTTGCACATTTAACAGTGAGCTTGTTTCCTCCTCCCTCTTCGTGTTGAATGTCCAGTGCTCCCGCTCCACAGGGTGCTCCGACCAATCAGCAGACAGTTCTAGTGCGGAACACACTGCATGACCCTTCACTGGCTTCCCAGCCACAAACAGTGCCAATTATATTCATACAATACGGAACAAATTTGGAGAGCACTGGCAAGAATTCAGTCTCAGGTCTTTGCTGTGATGAGTGAGAACTTGTCCTCAGTTCCATCCACAGTCCCGTTTCCTGCACTGCAGTCGACAGGAAACAGTATTGTGTTGAACAGTCTGGGAAGTAGCTGAGACGGTTTAACTTAATGGGATGTGATGGCAATAGGGATGTCTGCTCAGCAGCTGTCATCTCAGACGAGTCAGATGGCACCTCTGGACAGATAATAAGTGAAAAATAGACATAGCAATATTGTGTAGTAATGAATGACTTGGATAGCAGTTTATTTTGGGGATTTCCTCTTATGAAGGCGATCGAATGAAATGGAGTTTGTATCCTTACCCTTATTTTTGTAATGCTGTTTCAGTGCCATCTAAATAGCAGAGAACATGCTGAAGGGCAGCACAGTTTCTTATGTGCGTGCAGCAGCAGAAGGGCCTGTGTGTGCTAACATGTGGCAGAACTGTAGGATGAAAAGGACTCATGCTCCATTTCTACTTTCTCTTTTCACTATTCCTCTAGAGGGAGTCAAAATAAGGCTCCAGTCCAATTCCCACTGCAAAGACAACCTGTCAGTGAGTTCATGTTGCTTCATAGAGATCTCACAAAGTACAGAGTTTTCAGCCAACTAACTAGTAACTGCTTAGGACATCTGAAATCTGACCAAACCTCTGAGCGCACACCAACAATTTAAACAGACCATGGAGTCACAGGCATTACCCTGCGATGTAGGTGTCGCACTGACTCATGGTTGTTATCATATGGCACATGGTGTGTGCATAACGTGCATTACACCTCATTTTATGCAACATTCACAACGCTTACCAGTGCATGTCATCTCATATGTACACATATACTACATCAACCACATATACCTTACAGTGTGATAGGTGTGCATATAGGCACACATTGTAACTGGAGCTGTGTAACATTTGGTGCACTGCAGCAAACACCCACACACTAACCTTTTCTTTTTTTTTATCTGACAATTAATTAACCAAGAAGTCCCTTGAGATGAAAATCAAATCTATTTTTCAATGAAGATTTGGCCAAGGCAGCATACCAGTGAGTTTAAATACAAATAAAACATAACTGATAGGAAATGTAATTGTCAGTTGCAGCTCAAATTATATTTCTCAGTGACACTGACTTTCAATTTAACATTTACATTACATTTTTTAATAGATCAGTACATTATTAAAATGTATTATGTTTTGCAGATTATTCAAAATCCGGGGAGCTTTTTTCACAACTCAGTATAAACCATTACTGTATGAGGAGATTAAATATACTGTATATGAGGGAAGTTCATCTAGTATTGCCTTGTACACCAAAAAATAATCTAGAGTTTATATCATGACAGCTCATTGTGTTTTCTTCACTATTCCACCAGCGGACATTTGACTTTCTGTGAATGGTGCTCAGTCAGTCACAGGCCTGTTCTAGGAGACACGGTTGTCCACACTCTACAGATAACAGTGCGCTTTGCTGAGTTCCATTAAATATTACATATTGAGGTATGGTTAACATACCCGGCAAAATTAGAATAAAGTGTTTATAGACATTGTTGGTCCATCTAGTTTCACAGTGTGCAGTTTTTTGGGGTTTTTTTTTATATTTTGTTGGTTTGTCATTTGAAACATCCGGACAAGCTTAATTATTTAGACTAAATCTACAGTTTCTCTGGACAGCATGTGTGCCAATAATGAACGGGGATGAAAAAATAAAGTATTTACAATGCATAGTTTAAAGAATTTTACGGATCCAAGACAAAACTGAGTGAGGGAAAACGGTGCAATAACAATCTGTTTGTTACTTCAGCACCAAGGACAGCTCCATGGATTTATCAACAGCAGCAGTTTGGCTACGGATATTTCAGAGCCGCTGTCTGGGCCACAGACTCTAACGTGCACAAACCTCAGTGAGATGAAGGATCAATGGGTCAGGCAGACTACACTTAACATACGAAACAACCATCTGCGAGTGCATCCCATGTGCAACTATGGGATAGAGAGGGGGAAAGAACAGGGGTGATGCATTTTGGCCATTTGCCTAACAAGGGCGATGGCGTACCCACTGAAATTGCCTTCTGCTCATGTTAGGACCTCAGTGACCGTCCATCTTAAAAAGATATTCTGGTCAGTCTGTTATTAAGTGCTCAGTGCCCTCATACAAGAAGTCTGCTTTATCCTCAGCAGTATCACAAACAAGCTTGTAGCTAATGTCTATTTATTCTTTTCTACTTTCCATTGACTATTCTGACATCACTCAACTTTACCTGCTGAGTTTTTCTTATGTCTACGGTTTCAGGGAGATCACGGATTTACATACAACTGGTGAAACAGTTTTCCAGATGATTGCTGTTTTCTTCAAAGACAACAGACTTCATTTGGAGTGTGTAAACATGCTAGTTACGGCTGTTCTCCGTCTGCAGGAAGAGTGAAAGGCCTGTCTGTGCGACTGTCCGTTATCGCGGAGGAGGAAATCACTCCACTGCCTCATTCACCGGAGCGTGCTGTGCATTCAATTTAGCGGCGAGTTGAAAAATACTATGGCCTCACTTATGCTCATAATCAAATTCATCAGATCAACATCCAGTCCTCAGTGCGGACTGTTTCATAAACTAGTTGCCGATATGTCAGCTGGGCATTGTTGACCCCCCTGTTGCATAATGATGCTGGGTTGCTAAGCAAAGGAAAATGCCCTTGAGAGAGTCTTTGAGCTCAGGGAGGAGATGGGCACTTTCCTGACTGCATCACCAGAGTGCCAATGTGTTTCTGTCGCAGGTGCCTCCATAACAAACATTACTGTTCGTGAATTGCTCTCAGTTCATATAAAGAGCCCCTCTCTTCCACTGCCCAGTCGAAGAAGTACAGTCGCTCTCTTTCGTAGCCTACAGACGTGCAGGCAAGGCATATCTGGGGGATAGAGAGAACTGGGGGATGTTGAATGGATGTGATGATATTTGTCTACTTAAAATAAGAGGACAGAAAAGAAGGAAATCCAGTAATGCAGCGAGGTAAGAGCTGTCAGAACTGAATATTTATATGGCTGACATGATGTGCTGTAGAATAAATTTCTTTCAAATGTACGTTTACCTTTGGGGCTCTAACGCAACTCGGTGTTGCAAAGAAAATTTAATTAAGCTCTTGGCCTAATTGCTTAGATAAGGCCTATTTATTTTCTACTTTAGTTCATTAGGTTTAAGTTTATATTTATAAGCTGCTTTCGTAATGTAGCAAAATAAAAGTTTGAAAGTGTAAAATGAAAGTGTACGTTGAATCGCACATACATAAATAATGAGAAACAACATAGTTTTGTGAGAATGTGACCGAATGAACTACAGGCAAAGTTGTGATTCTAGGCGATGTCTTTGGCTCTTCTTTAAAGAAGTCAGGTTGTCAGTCATAAATCTTGCTCATGTATGTAGCCTTAATTACTGTGCTCCTTACTTTGCTGTTGTCTGCACATTCGTAAATGTGTGTGTGGATATGTACACAGCACCAGAGTATGGCATCAAGTGGCCTGTGTCCAAGGTGGCTTGTACGTTTGTCTGATTCCTGACTCCAAGAAAGGTTTGGTACTTCAAGTTCAAACGAAAACAGATTGGCCTAATGCTATAATAGGATAGGGAATTATGGCAGTAACACTGATACATCTTAAAGGTCACACTGGACATTTAAGAAATCGATCGTAATGTGTGATTGACACTGTATAAAATTAAAAATATCATGATAAACACAACATTTTAGACTATGGAGCTAATGTGAAGATCACACAATTTATCTTTGTGGTTTAACCCTTGTGCAGTGTGTGTTCATTTCATTTATATATGCTAATTGTTCCTAGGAGTAAAATGCAGATCAGCTGGTTTAACTGGCCAGCACCAGTAATTGGTAATTACAAGTAAATGAATGGAAGTAAATCGAGCCACATAGCAAAAACGTTGTTTGTTCTTGTAAATTTGTGGCTTTCATTGCATTCAGAGATGTTTCTGTTGGAACAGCATTTCTGCCCATTGACTCTGTTAATCAGCACGAGTGACGGGTCATTACAAACCTTAATTAGCCTTCCTTAAAATCCACTTTGTCATCTTTTTTTTCCATGGAGCTAACTTCCAACTACTGATACAAATATGCTTTTTTTTCCATTTTTGGTGTAAATTAAAGAAATGGATGGATAGTTAATGATCACCTGAGTCGCAGTGTCGACTTCAATACAAACACCCTCAGTAGTCAGCCTTTCCGCTCTCTCACTTGCCTCTCAGTGTTATGATCCTTATAGACTGTATCAGCTCAACAGTTCTCTCTACGCAGCCAAAAGCACTGTGGTAACAAATCTCATGGCCTAATCTCACCACGTCTTATGTCGGGGATGTTGTCACTCATGTCTATCAATCCAAGCACTGAACCCTCATGTGATTAAATTACTGAGGCAAATCTGATACGGGCGAGCCAGCGTTGAGAGGGTGGGCAAACATGTTATCCCGCTTCCATTTCAGTATCTCTCAACAACTCAGATAGGGAGGCCTGCGTGTGGAAAAGTCCACCAACTCTGCAAAGCAACATCAGCAGACAAAATCTGTCAAGATCAATGTGTGTTGACAGTGGGCAGAGCAAAATAACTACTGACAAACAGAACAATGATTTTGGCAGAAGTGGATGTGGTGGCATTGATGCAATCTGCTGCAAGTCTAGCAACAGGGTAAGCAAAAGCCATGGGCGAAGCTGCATGGGCTACATCAAGCTGTGTATGTGAAGTCCCAGTGGGAAGGGGCTAAGATCTGCTGCAATCTCAGACATGACATTATGGGGATAAACTTACTTTGGTATCACAAAAGAACAGTTTTGCATCTAACAAACGCTTTCATTTTTATGTTGCAGAGCAGCGACAGGACAAAAAGCAGACATAACATCTCGTTACTGAACATCACTTTGCAGCTGCAGCTTTTAGCCTGACCCCTCTGCCATTTCTGCAAAGTAAAGCAAAAAGTTAAGTTGTACTTTATTAATCCAAGTGGGGGAACTTTTTCAGGAGCAGTGTGGATGCACAGGTATTCATTAATCATTAATAATTGTTATGGTTTTGGAGCCTCTCATAATCTTGCTGTACAGTACCTGCACAGCACAAAACGGTTGTCAGATAAAGGTAATGACCAGCTTGTGGAAGGCTAGCTGCTAAAGAGACAGGTACTCCCACATAATCCGGTGAAGACACAAACAGACTTACAAAGGGACATTTTGAACTTACATTATTATGGTCGCTGAACACTGATTCTCAGAAATTATATATCTTTTTACAGATTATGGACTTAGTTCAACATTTTGAGAACAGCATGTCCCTCTCCATCTTTTCCTGCTGCTGTCTTACTCACCTCCCAAACCGCTCCATTTAATTCTTTCTTTTTAACTTTTTTCGTCATTGATCTTCCTCTGTTTACTTGTCTTTGTTGTGTAAGCTGTTGCGGATCACCCTGACCACATCGCTAACTTCAGGACACGTGGCCTTGCAGGCGACTTTATACTTCTGTGCAGGATGAAAATTACTCAACAAAGTAGCTGTGTATAAACGTAACTTCTAGAGGACAGGGCCATCATAGCCAACACAGCAAATACTAATGTTGCTCACAAAACATTTATAAGGTAAAATATGTTAATCTTGTGTTCACTGCTTGCATTTCCAAAGCTGAAAGAGTGAATGTCTGACATTTTGAATGATGCTAATAAATTATAAATATAAATCTTAATCAGAATTTTACTGATTACTGATTTGACAAATGAATTACTTGCTTCAAAACTATGTGCAGTTTTTTTGGACGGTGCAAATATACAAGCATGCACACGCACATGCACACACACACACACACACACACACACAATGTACTTTACATTGTGAATATGCTTCCTCTGTGTGTGTGTTTGTGTGTGAGAGTGTGTGTGCGTGTTATCTTTTTGGCAAAGGCCCTTTGTACACCAGTTCTGAGGTCTTAGGTCTACAAATCAGGCATCTCTATAGTGAATCTGAGAAATCAGCTAATCCTGGATCTGCGGGGGTTGTGAAAGATGTTAAAAGCTGCTACTGACACACACATAACCTTTTCCTTTTCACATAGGTCCTGCGTATTCTGCTGAGGGGTCATCGTTCTTTTTGAAGAGGTAGCTTTGAACTAAGGTGACCAAATCCAAATGCTACAAATGCTGGGCTTCACATCGATTTTTTTTTCCTGGACCCTGTAAAAAAATAATATATATATATATTAAAACTGCAGAGAAAGGGATGCAGGACTCGTGTTGACAGGTTACATAAAGGTTACATAAAGTCTGTTCCACTTTTTGACTGTGATAGAGATGTATACATATGATATATTTAGAGCGTCCATTTCAGTTCAAACTTGCACTTGAGTTTGTGTAGCCTGGCAATATGAGCCCTGCATCTTTTCTCTGTATCAACAAAAGTGCTTTTAATGTGAGGACTAGCATTTGAAGCATTTGGATTTGATTACCCCTGTTCAGAGCTACTGTACCTCTCAAGGGAAAGCTGTGTTTAATGCTTCTACAAAGACAGCCTTGGTGACTGTAATGTTATTAGTACCAGCATGACTAATGACAAAAACAGCAAACTAAGAACCATTTGTAAAAAATAAATAAATAAAGCTGTAATAAATGACACTTTGCCTTAAAATAAATTCGAAGCAAAATTAGGAAAATCTATTTGAAATTAATTTCAGGGAGATATAAATTGTACTGTTTGAAATGAGAAAGGTGAGGCAGGGTAATGTTTTTAGGAGCTCACCACTCTATAACCGTCCTGCCTCGGGCTGAAGCAGAGGTAAATGGATGCAATTGCAATTCAGACAGCAGTGGTGGCCCAATCAATTGCTTTTCAGATGCTTACATTACTGCCCAGGCATTTTAAACACTTGTCTGTGCCTCCATGCTTTTTTCCAATGCGAAATGCTTCCACGAGCCTCCCCCTTCTTTCAAATGATGCATCGATGTTGTCTAGCCAGCCATATGCTAACTAACTTAGAGGCAAAGAGGAGACACATAATCTCACTTAAAGTCCAATGTACCAGTGACTTTGCAGCTTTATTCTGAAGAGAACAAATGGTAATAATGAAGCAGATAGGGAATCAAGTTATCCTTAGGCATGTGTTGGATGTCATTAGCTCAAAAATATCAAAACATACTTTTATCCTTGCCCTCCACAAGGACCAAGCTGTGACCTTATGCTTGATGCACCAAATCTCCATCAGTGTCACAGACTTCATCATGCAGTCAAGTCAGTAAAGAAAAATCAGAACAGGAATCTATCTGCAAAGATGCATATAGAACTTTCTATAAGGATGTAGAGTTGAGGTTGAGGAAGCTGTTTCTGATGGGTGTGTGTGTTTACTGAGCATGCACTGTGCCTACAGTATATTTATGTGTGTGACTGATTCACTGAGGGAAGCAGGATAGTTGTAATGCTAGTGGCCTCCTGACGCAATGTTGAATCAGTACCTTACACTTGAAGCCAGAGCCACAGGTACTTAGTTCAGCTTCCAGCATATCTGTGTATCCAAATTAATGATTCAGGATTCAGGTTTATTTGTCATATATAATTATACTGGGCTGCCCTGGTTTGTCCAGTGTCTTCATCTGAGCTGCAGCAGGGAGAAAAGGATGATGTCTGGGTGGTCAGGAGCCTTAATAAGTCTCTGAGCCTTAGTCTTTCACCAGCTAGTTTAAATGTCTTTTAGGCAGGGTAAAGTGCTACCTGTGATATGTTCAGCTAAAAGACCTTTGCAGGACCCTGTAGTCCTGTTCAGTGCAAACAAGGCAATGATGCTCCCTGTGAGGACACTCTTAACATTGCAGAGGTAGAAATTCCTCGGTATCTGAGATGATATGCAGAAATTCCTCATGAGTCTGAGCTTAAACAGTTTCTGCATTACATTCCTCACCGAGTCAGTTTAAAATGTCCAGGTCAGGCCCACGGTGATGTGGACACCAGGGTACCTGAAGC
>JAOXYL010000061.1:2362925-2373893 GCA_028564955.1 Terapon puta
ACCTGTGCGATCTTTTCACATTATGAAGTACAGTAGTACACTTCAAAACTCTGTCTGTCTGTCTGTGTCTGGTCATCACTTCATGGAGAAAGTCCAGAGACACCTTTTATCTGTATTGTGATCATTTGCTTATGAACTGTAGCAACAAACAGGTCTTGAAAAAAAGGAATTCAGAGGCAACACTCAGAGGCTGGACAGAGCTAAAATGGCTACGTGGCAGAATCTTCTTCCTCAAAGATGAGCCGTGATCATTTGAACGTATCCAAATGTGGACAAACATTGGTAAACGATATCGAGAGCACAATGCAGAGTGTTACCTCGGCTGTGTGTCAAGTAAGTTAAATTACAGAACCACAAAGAAAGCAATCTTCTGAAAAATGTGCACCATTAGAGAGGCCGGGCTAAATGTTGGAAGCGCAGTCGCTCAGCACCGACTTCACCACAGGTAATATCTGAAGCCATTTCGAGTCAGATTACAGCTGTTTGCTGCATACGTTGTCACGGCACTTCATAGCTTTTACTGCCTTCATTCTCCAGACCATTAAAAAAAAATGGAGACACTTTTTAGCCACGCTACGTCTGTCCCCTGATGTTTCTCATCTGTTGGATGGATTGCCATGAAATTTGGTTCAGGCGTTCGCGTTGCCCTCGGGTGGATTGCAATCACTTCAGTCAACCCCTCACGTTTCATCCGGCGCCGTCATCAGTTAAACCTTTTAATTTGTCCAGCACTTTGATTGATGACCAAAAGTTCAGACTTTTCCATCAGCATTAATTTTAACGCTAATTAGGAAACGTTTGCACGCTGACATGCAAAAATAACATGTTCATCATGGTAAAGGCTGTACCTGCTCATCATCAGTCTGTTAATATTCTTTTTATATCAATGTCAGCATGTTGGAATTATGACTTCAGCTTAAAAAAAACTGTATCTGTATGCAAACTGTGTCCATGTACTACCTTACAGGACCGCCACCACCACTGTAGACTTTTGTTAGTGGATCACTTTTAATAAATAGCTCATACAACCCAGCCCGTAGATGGAGAAATAATGAAAACAGGTACTGACACAAATTATTTGATCATTTCTCTCTGGCCTCAATCCATTCATTAGTTGGGTTTTTTTTTTTTTTTTGTTGCGTGGAAAAACCTGTCCGCAGCTCCTAAATTGGCAGTGACAGAATGATTTGGGCCAAACGCTGGTCATGATTTTAATTTACAATTTAACTTTGACAAGAAAGAAAAGGGCACATTGTCTGTCCGCCAGCCCCTTGGTTGACAGGACGGCCAGTTAGTCAGACAGACAGTCAGACCGATATAGTCAGCGAGCAGAACAACAGAAGAAGATCCAAGCAGAAATGCAGCCGCACATGTGGAGGGAGAGAAAGGCATGGGGTGGGGTCATGTCAGGGTACACTGGGCCTCTCATTAAATAATTACAGCCCCACGGTCAAAAAGCTGTGAAAAAAAAATGTGACAAGGTCGCCGTGCTTGTCAGCAGAGGACACTCTCAGAGAAAAGTGGGAGATGAGCCTCGGCCGTCTTTTCAAACTATCAAAGACACGATATTAAAAGATGATGAAACCCAAAATGGAATCAAAAAAAGGCTTTGATATGTGGTGTATCAGAAGTCTTCCTGTGATTTGGCATTTTGCGACATGAAAGCCTCTCTCAGCCATACTTTTTTTTTCTGTTTTCCCCAACAGTCGGTGCACTGCATTAATATTGGCAGCCTCCATTGGCAGCGCGAAAAGGTTCAATTGGTCTGGAACAGCGTTTTAATGGGGATCAAATGGAACAAGCTCAAACAAACAAACATTAGGCTCCGAGTTAATGAGCTTGGCTGCGCGATATAAATGACCTGCGCGAGGATTGCCGCGTCCCTCGCTCGGTATAGCGAAGCTGCGCTCAGTAGCATGAGAAATACAGCTTGTTAACAATGGGCAACATGCAAAATTTAAAGAGCGGGTCAGAGTGTGAGAGAGTGAATGAGTGAAGCGGCCAACATCGCCGGATTCATTTATTTGTTATGGCATTCATGCATTCAGACAAAGGCCCCCGGTATGTATGTATGTAAATAAGTAATGGACCTAATTTGTACGTCTGGCCTTAATTTATTTCCATCACGAGCACAATGTGATGCTTGCCCTGCTTATCACTACTGGACCCTCCTAATATCTTCATTAAAGTTTCTCATCACTTTCGCCTTTATTAGATTCGGCTGCTTGATTTATACAGTCTGACAAAGGCCAGGCGTGGGTCACTGTCAGCACACGACGAGGACCGACGAGAGACGGGTCTGATGAGTATTGTCATTTCTTTAAAAGTTTCATGTCTTTTGTTTTTTTTTTGCTGCACTGAAAAATGTTTCATCAGCAACTCTGAGCTGGTTCATTCGATCTGTTTTCGGCTTGTTTTTAAAGCCCTGATTAAGGCCTTTAGCGGTGGACACACGCTGGCATTTGTAACGATTTAGCCACTTGAATAAAACGTTCCTCCTTCGCCTTTACGCTTTTCACTCTTGTCTATCCTGGCTTGTTTAATATCTTAAGATATGAAACTAATTTTATTTGAATGATGACAGTATTATAGAGCTCTTAAAGGTGAAATAAGTGAAAAAATAATGATTCATGTGTTCATTATCGTGCTATTAATTGGTCATGGTTGGCCAAATGTCATATCCAGCATTTTTAAGATTTGGATGGATGGATGGATGGATGGATGGATGGATAGATGTGACAGTCTTACCTTGAGAAAAGGCATCAGTTTTTTTATTTTTTCATTATTTTCAATCACAAAAAATGAGGAGTTTATACCTAACTAAAAAGTTGACAGCGTGTTTCCACCACATAATGAAGTGCTGTGTGTGAAAGGGACTCAAAAGATTGACTCGAGGACTAATATCTCGGAGCACCTGGCTGGTGAGCTAATTTGCCCGGTGGCAGGTAACTGACAGAGCAACTGACTTACAAGCTACCCCTCAGTCGCAGATGGCGGCACACATCATCCTTATCTAAATCCAGAGGAGCTGTTTTTGCTGCAGAGGCTCCTGACTCACATGGGAGAAGCAAACAGGCGTTGATGCTGCTCGAGTTTTTTTTTTGCCCGGTGACCTTTTTTATTTACACTCAGATACCACTCTCTTTTATACGTCATGCGTTGCAGCATGTATGGATGCGTCACAGAGAGGGCGGTAGTTTGAGGCTTGGTTAAAAGCAGGAGGGGGGGGATCGGGAGCATGGAGAGCGCTCCACATGTGTATTTATGTTTTCATATCTCGTCCCCGGTCAAAAACTGCCCTCTTTACAAAGTTGTGGGGAAATTGCAGCGTAAAAAAAACCTAAATCAACCATCGACAGCGGCGTTGCAGCAATATAAACTTTAACAGCTCCCCTTGCTGTCGGATGGCGAGGGATGTGTGTTAAAGGCTCTGTTAACAGCCTGGGCCAATTTCAATTTGTATGAGATCAATACAGCCTTCACACAGGCTGTCCCGTTCTCTTGTTTTTTCACCTCTCCTCTGTCCGGCAAAAAAAAAAAAAAAAAAAAAAAAGCAAGATAAGAAACATCAAATTACATTCCTCGATCCTTTCCAAATCAAATTAGATTTCGAGGTTGTATCATGGCGCTCCCCGCGCGCGGGTCTGCTAATCCAATCACGGAGTGCCAAGGCTCACTTCACCCCGGTCCGAGATAACATGCACGGCATCAAATGATTTTATTCGAGAGGGATTTATGAATGGAGCAATTGCAGAAGGTTTCCTCTTTCAGTTGCTGGTGAGAAAGACTCCAAAGTAACGTTAACCAAGGAAGGGACAGGCTGCGAGTGTTTTCACCGTGCCGCTGTGCCGTAATATCTCATGAACAAAGCACGCACTTAAATCCAAGGACGCCACTGTTAGCTGCTGTTCCGGAAAAATCAATTTTTAATATTTTCTCGGGTTCAGCCCAGGCACAAAGCTTGTCTACAAACCGAATAAGGGTACTAGTGCATATTTTCCCTCTCGTTCAAAGAGGATCAATCGTGCCTATGAAAAACTTGTTCTCGTTCGGCTGCTTTGGCAAAACAAAAGGGCTGAGCAGCCATTTCCCTTCACCTCACAGATGACCGCCGCGGGCTACGAAGAAACAGGAATTAATGCTGCTGGTAGCTGATTGATTAAAGGGGGAACATTGGATTAAAATCAATAACTTCACCAAAAACACTCAAGAAGATTGTATTGTTCTGACTCTCTTGACTGCCCGGCTACAGTTTACGATTGATTTATCAGGCAGGGTTTTTTGTGCTCTGGTGGCAGATTACTAAGGAAAAAGGGAAATGTTCATGAATGTTTAAGTCTTTCAGTGGCTCAGAAAGCCAGTCAGAGGTAAAGACATCGTTAAAAAAAAAAAACATTAATAGGAGGCAGGTTTCAAAATACTGCACAATGCTTTGTGACAACATTCACTGTGGCAGCTGAGGGTGGTTGGAGATGTTATTCACCACCCTCTGCAAGACATTGCTTTAATGGCCAACATGGGAATACTGTCAGTCAGTTTTAAAGTTCAAATGGAAATGTAGAATTGTAGTTTTTTTTTCCCTAACTAAAGATAAAAGTGACAGCTTAAAATCAACCAGGAGTTTGCTCCGTAATGTGCGGTGACACAGGGAAAAGCCTGAGTGCGGAGACGCGGAGCAGAATCAAAGCGAAAGTTTGGCAGGAAGCAGCGGAGAACATCGACTTTTGATACCACATCTGGAGAGGTGGTGCAAAAAATAAATTACAGGACTGAGATGAAATTCCTTACAAAAGGGAAAGGAACTGATAAAGCCTACCTCTGAGTTACACTGGGTTAAAAATAGGGGAAGCGCACTTTGAGGTTTTTCTTCTTTTTTCTTTTTTTTTTTTCTTTCTTTCACATGAAAGCTACGGAGACAAGCAGCAACTCAGCTTTATTAAGAGTAACTGGTGGTGTTTTTCTTTTGCTGTTGTGCTGCAGTGTAACACAATGACACAGGAAGAATAAAACTAGGCGATAAGGTGCGGTAACAGTAGTACTATTATAATAATTAATCAGTGTACCTTGACGACAGTACACTTCCAATTAGAGGCTGCAGATCAGCAGTGCGTCATGAGAGATTAATGTACATGAGTTAGGGTAGCGCCGCCGCCTGCTACTACAGCCCACTGTACTACAAAGCCTTTCTGCAGGCTGTTGCTTTGATGAGTGTCTTTTAGAAACTGTTTTAGAGACTGAGATGCATAACTCAATGTCTTCCAGTTGAGGGGAAGGGTGGGGGGAAAGACCCGCGTATGGATGCGTGGGCTCTTCTGCACCGTCATTACCACCTGGATCGCCGGTCGTCCTTCGTCTCCGTAACATCAGCGCGACGCATCCAGCTGACAGAAACACGAAACCGTGCGACTGAGGATAACCGTCTGTGTTGCGACCAATAATCTAGACAAAGTGCCAGCACACTGCCGGGAGTCACCGATGATGAATTGCCGTATTCAAATCAAGTTGCTTCCCCGCTCGTTTTTTTCTGCCTCATCGACAACACGTGTAAATGTTTTATGTTCGACACTCTACATGTGAAAATTTATGGAGCGCGTCATTAGCCCATATGTCGGAGAGCGGCTTGAATTTCTAATGCCATCCATGTGGGCATACATTATTTTAAATGTGCCGCCTGTGCATCGCGTGATGATAACAAAATAAATTCAGAAATCGCCCAAAAACGTCTCAAACCGTTAGACCAAGTCTGCTATCAATTCTTACTACTTAGGCTCCTGTCGTACATTAAGCAATGACCTTTTGTTTCTGGCTGCTGTACGATTCTGTTTTAGTCTTCCCTAAGCTGACTGGACACGTAGTCCTTTTTCATTCCCGGGACGTTTTCTCAGCTTATACTCAGATGGAGGGCTTCAGCCGGATGAGTCAATATTCAGAGTGCCAGAGAGTTTAGGCAGTATCAGCGAAAATTATTACCGCGAATCCGCTGTGCTCTTGTGATTGACACGGTGTCCCTGGAATGGTGCTGAACCTGGTTTGTGAAATAAAAGTTAGAAATGATTACTTCTTGCTTGACCATGAATCGGCCCTTTTGATAGCAGATGGGCTCTTTTTTTTTACAACAATTGGCAGAAGACACTGATCTGCCATCAGCTAATCTTCAGTGGAAGTACTTAAGCTACAGCAATACTCCATATTTGCTGGAAGTAATCAGCTATATGACAGGCTACTGATTAAATTTGAGCTGTAAAGTTCTTATTTTTTTAGTGTTTTAAACGATATCATAAAGCAAATTCATAGTGATGTAGCAGTCTTACTATTTAGAAAGTGGATGACCAGAAGAAAATTGGTTGTTATTGGAAATGATCTTCAAATTCATACACTAATACACTACCGACAAGCCAGTGGGAAAGGTAGTTAAGCTGAAAGCATCACTGCGTGGTAACTGCTCTCCATGCTGCAAAATGCCAAAGATATGGTTGGAGTCATTCTGACACAGAGTTTGTTACATCATTTGGCCAGCAGAACACAGCAGACACGTATAGTGTGTCACGAATCTTTAATAACCAAAGTCAGTCGATCCTCATCAGCCACAATTGTTAGGTTGATTTGATCAAACTCATAAGAGACGATGCGCTGCTTTTGTAACTCTCAAAATGTGTTGGCCTCTGAAAACCGGCACAAGCAAACACTCCTCTTCTCTCCTCCACATAAAGGCTGCTCACACATCCGTCACATGCATCTCTTAGCGAGCCAAAGTGTAGCGCGATGCTGCCCAGGCCAATTAAATATGAATGGGCACTCATCTCCTTATACACAACGATACAATATTTAGCACATGATGATCTGTGTCAGGAGTACTCTCCTTTCCCTTGCATCTCACATCAAGAGCCCTGAAGAGCAATTAGGGCCCTTTTTTCAAGAAGATACGGCTGGGACTTTAAAGAGCTGTGTTTTAGAAGCAGCAATACTCCAGATCAAAGCCTGGCTGTCAGAGCCTCTTATAAACCATTTTTGGTCTCTGGCTTGTGCATTGTCAATAAAAAGTAGGCCGTTAGTCTGCCCCTCTATGGCAGCTGTATATTTCTATATACGGTTCTATAATAGGGGAAGTCAAGGAGAGGCACATTTCTCCACTGCATGCCTGAAGTACATAAAAAAGTGCTGCGAGTTGGAGAAAGTTACAGATTTCGATAAGTTAGTTGACCCAAATCGGAAGAAAACACTTTTTCACCTAACCAGCATTGGTATCCAGCTTTGCAAGGTAATTTACTTTGATTTGACAAGGTTTTGTGAAATGTAGCCCTGAGAGATTTTTCTCTGCCTCACACAATGCAGAGCAATAAGCACTGCAATGCCAAATTATATCAATATTGCACGTACATAATATGGAATTAGCAGCACCAACTCCTGCACCACCACCTTGGAAGTATGGTTTAGGTTCTCACGACATTTGGATGGAAACCTGACGATTTTCAGGCACCATGAAAGCAGTTAGGAGTTAATGGAGCCTGAGGGTGCTTAGTTCATGCTTATCGTGTCGAGTGAAGAAATGTGTTGATTGAAGAGTTGTTGTTTCTGTAGGACCACTCGCACACCTGAGATAAGGCATCAGTGCAGAGGTCTGGCACCAAACTAGAGGAATTAGACGCTGCTGTTTGATTGTGTAAATGGCATTTTCAATGCTGTGAGCACCAAAAACAGTGTTCCATTTATCTCCATTGCACAGGCGTGCCAACACAAACTTAGGCAAATAAAACAAATCCTGCTACAAACCACTACCTGTAAAGAGGAGCATTTCTGGTTTTTTTTTTGTTTTGTTTAGTCCTTTTTTTTTTACCCCTTTTTGTAATTTGCCCAAACTGACCCTTTGATAAAGAATCAATACCCAGAGTGCTAACGCGCCGCAGAGAGCAGACACACTTATAAACGCTTTGCTGCTTGTAAATGAATCCAACATGGCTTTCCAGGAAAACAGATTTAATGCGGAGCAATTGGATGATATGAAATTTGACACATGATGTTGTGCGTGAAATAACATGCCAGGTAGATGTTGTTGTGCTGCGACGGTTACATCATGGAGCGGCAGGACGCGTGACCTTTACGATGGCACACGGAGGGGCTTCATATGGGCTCAGACAGCGAGAGGTAAATGGAAGTGACAGGCTTATATACCTCACACCACTAACTTCAGAAGCCCTGCGTTGAGGCTCATAGCCCATTCAACATGTCTCCTGGGCCTGCCTCGCTGTCACTTTTGGGGGAGGGGGTCCCCAAGTTCTGCCCAGGGAAGGTGACAGGAAGTGTGTATTGCAGTCAAAACTATTTGCTTGTGACATTTCGATAACTACCTCTTGCATGACGAGGAGTGTGCCAGTACGCCATTTAATTTTGTAGCAGGATGCGAGCTGTGAAGTCTGAGAGAAAGCTTACAGTGGTGAGAAAAAGCCTATTATTTTTATGTCTCGCAGAAAATGATGAGTATACATAGCGGTAACCAATACAAAGGGGGAGAGATGGTAAAAGGAAGGACACAGCTGAGAGACACAAATCTCTTGAAAAAGCGAAAAAAAAAAAGGTGAGGCATAAAAACAGTGAGGGGCCAAAGTAAACCAACAAAACAAACAGCCCTAAAGTACGGCAGGTAGATAGATCAGCATGAAGGGATAGAAGGGGAGAGAGAAAGTGACAAACAGGAAGAAAAAAAAAAAAAAACAAGCAAGCGATCACGTATTTGAAAGCCACAGTGAACATTGCTAAGTGCATTCAGTGTCAGAAAGCATGAACATCTAGGTTGTCATAAGAAATGGGCATTTCGTGTTCTCCCTTTGGTCTCTGTGCAGTGGATCGTGGCTGTTGACCTCTCTGTCAGATCCTGGGCTCCCATCCATCACCTCGGGCAGACATATTAATGTGGCAGCATGTTTTTAGCTCATCCATCACAACATCTGATGGCCCACGCAGTACTTAGGTAAGGACACAGTCTAGTCACTCAGACAATTGATTAATCAGACCTCGTGTGACTCTTTTAAAAGGGAGGACCGTGAGGTATTTAGATGGTTTCTTTGGACTCTGAGTAGACAAAGTGTCACAACAAGAGGAAGGATAGGACCCAGGGCATGACAGTGCTGATGCAGATTGAAGGTTATTTTACCGGTGGCTTACTGGCAGGTACAGGCAGGCCGGCACAGGGGGAAAAAATCCAGACAAGTTCAGGCACAGGTTCATCAAACCAGGCATGAAGTCCAAACGAATGCTGACAGAGGAACAATGAATCAGGACTGGTGTATTTACATGAGTGAAG
This sequence comes from Terapon puta, assembly GCA_028564955.1. Classification (NCBI taxonomy): domain Eukaryota; kingdom Metazoa; phylum Chordata; class Actinopteri; order Centrarchiformes; family Terapontidae; genus Terapon; species Terapon puta. Next base: position 2,372,224 of record JAOXYL010000061.1, read on the forward strand.
GTGGAGAAATGGACAGAGAAGCTCAGGTGAGGGGAGTGAGGTGATGAAAAGAGAGATAGGAGTGGCTGCAAGAAGGGACAGACATGCAGACTGTGGCACAAAGTGTGTAGCAGAGGAGAAGTATAAAGCAGAGGGGAACTGCCAGGGCTCTCAGAGATATTTAAAAACATTAATAAATGCATTTTTTTTATTTATTCATAATTTGACAATCAACTTGTAAACAAAACGTTTCTAAGAAGATAAACACTTCAAAACATCTTTTCCACACTTCCACTTCTGCAGTTGCTATGAGGAAAATACCTGCTCTCAGCTCTGTGATTGGTGGTCCTGCTGCAAATTTACAGAAGGTCCAACAGTAGTATGAGAAACTTTTAAATGACACTAAAGTTGACCAATCATATCGTCCCTCTAAGTGGGTGGGCTTTATTGTCGCTAAGTTTATGACGTGTTCCGCCCGCTGTGCGGAGAACCAATCAGGAGCTGGCAGAAAAGAATCGCCGGTACACCTGCGAGCTAACCTGTTGATTCATGATGGAAGTCACCAACCTAAAGTTAACTTTAACAAGTTTGACCTCATCAACAAAGGAAGAGTAACACCAGAGCTTAAGAAAAGTTAGACTTTGAGGAGAATTTCAGCTCCTGTAGTTACACTTGACCATCAAATGGTGAGTTATTTCATTAAACATTAAGTATTTTTATATCGCGGTAAATGTTAGCCGGGGGTGGTTATTGGTAAATATTTAGCTTCACTATTTATTTGCTTAGAATATTGCTTGTTTGTGGTGCTGAGTCCCAAAGTGATCCCTGTTTGCTGGTTCTGATTTTTCTGTAGCTAATGGTGACCCGCTGTGTGTGTGTGTGTGTGTGTGTGTGTGTGTGTGTGTGTGTGTGTGCTGTCATAGTGTGTGTGTGTTGTCATAGTGTGTGTGTGTGTGTGTGTGCTGTCATAGTGTGTGTGTGTGTGTGCTGTCATAGTGTGTGTGTTCTGTCACGATGTGTGTGTGTTCTGTCACGGTGTGTGTGTGTGTTGTCATAATGTGTGTGTGTGTTCTGTCACGATGTGTGTGTGTGTGTGTGTGTGTGTGTGTTGTCATAATGTGTGTGTGTGTTCTGTCACGATGTGTGTGCGTGTGTTGTCATAATGTGTGTGTGTGTTCTGTCACGATGTGTGTGTGTGTTGTCATAATGTGTGTGTGTTCTGTCACAATGTGTGTGTTTGTGTGTGTGTTGTCACAATGTGTGTGTGTGTGTGTTGTCATAATGTGTGTGTTCTGTCACGATGTGTGTGTGTGTGTGTTGTCATAATGTGTGTGTGTGTGTGTTCTGTCACAATGTGTGTGCGTGTGTTGTCATAATGTGTGTGTGTTCTGACAGTGAGTTGGTGTGTGTGGTAGGAGGGGGCCGTCGTGTGTTTTGTACCCCGGCCCGTTTTCACCACGCTCCACTGGAGCTCACACAGCCTGTGAGATGATGTGAGCTTTGAAGGAGGCTTTGACTTTTGCTTTAGAAAGAATCAGGTTTGCTGCTGCTGCAAAGTGTGTTTATTGGTTCTTTTTTGGTTTGGTTCTGGTCAGATGAATGAACTGACAACCTAAACACAGAGTGTGTGTGTTGTATCGTGGTGCTGCAGCCTCTTGCACAGAATGACCTCGCTGGGTTGAGCTGTTTGT
>JAOXYL010000061.1:2427147-2437887 GCA_028564955.1 Terapon puta
GGCGTCGCAATCGGTTTGCGGTTGAGCGGTCGGCGCGCCCGTTCTTCGCCCCGTAGCCGTAGGAGAGGCCTTCTCTAATCATCAGAAAGCAGAATTCGAGGACGGAGCCGCATCACGGTTCCCCCACTTCATTAAAGGCCCCTCAGCGAATGGCTCCGTCAGAGGAATGGTATCAAATCAGGAAATGGACTACACGGCAGATTGAGCTGTTCAATTACAACTTAACGGCCTCGCGTCGCCGTGCTCGGTTCGCTCCCGCCGCCCGTCCTCTCACGTTCCGGCGGCGGTTTTCACGGAGGCGGAGAATCCATCGGGGGGGGGGGCTGATAGCGGAGAAAGCAGTAGATGAAAATGCGAGCTGGCGACGGTGGTCGTCTTCAGGTCGCCCCGGGGACTCGCAGTTAACCGCCGCACGCTTTTGAGCGGAGAGGTGTCTAACGGTTGATTAGCGTCCTCCGGGAGCCGCCCCGTGCACCAGAGGCACCGGCCTCTCTGTTTTATCCCCCTGAAAAGTCAATTAGCACAATTACAGGGCCTCGGTTCCATCGTACATTAATTGACGTCCGACAAGGCTTTGAGGGAGCCGCGATACCGTCTCAGCTTTACAGAGTACGAGGACTCATCAGACGGCGTTTCAGTGTCGATGCAGAAAATCAGACGCGGCGCTGGGAGGAGATCAAACACGGAGGATATCACCGCCATGTCTGCTTCAGTTCGACACATGGTCCCGGTTTTGTAGACGACAGAGGCGTACTCTCAGATTTACTTCACACACAGAAACGCATGAATCTCCCAGATTATGTAACAGCGCTCCGGGTTTATGTTATGACTACCAGTTCGGTTCTAAATAGTACAATTCATTTGAGTCGTGGATGATGACGAAGAAGCCAGTCGGAGGCATTTGTCAGAGCTGGAGCAGAGTCAAAATGCTTCATTGTTGCCCGTGGGAGCAGCGTACTGTGCCACCGTTGCTTATTTCATCCGTAAAGTGACCCAGAATACAAATAAGATGCGATATGTGTGGCAGAGAGTTTTTACCAAGTTATTAAAGTGTCATCTTTTAAGTTCTGTGCACCATTAGCATTGTATGTGAGTAATAAGCTCAATGAGTCATACTTTTTTTTTTTTACTTTTCACATTCATCTTTTTTTATTGACATTCAGCATCAGTCATTTTTACATGAAATATTCCTGCAAAACATGGACGTTTGTCTGATGTTTTACAAGATAATAAAAACACAGGAATAACAATGAAATGTGAACAGGCGATGTCATGGTGATCTTCTCTGCCCTGTAAATGTCCTGTGGGTCCATCCATGGATTTAAAGTCAGCCTCTGCTGTGATAACCAAATCTTTGTAGGGGCCTTTTTAGCTGGATTTGAAAATGACCTGCGAGGCTCTGTGTATATCTTTCTAAAAATTTGCGATAGAACAGGGCAGTCCCAGAAATGATGGGTCTTTCCATTTTTTCTTATGCAAGCTTTTACCTTTTCCAGGATAAGGGATGTTGGCTGTGATAGATGTGGCTTTGGGTCGCCATTAGCAGCTCCCACTGCTGAACTGGACCTTTTGTTACAGTTTTTTGGTCGCTGTTTACCAATGCGTCTGAGTCATAGATGGCTATGACTTCATGTTTTTATGTCCACAAGCTTGTAGGTTTGACATTTTAATGAAAAAAAAAATCCCGGTTGCTCATCTTTATTTTGATTTGTTTTTATGTCCACCCAGTGCCCCAGCTGCCAGTGGCCTCTAATGAAACGGTCTAAGCCGAGCACGAAAGAGACTTTCACTTTCCTTCCCTGAAACCCGGGACACCCAAAATAACTCCTCCTACTTCCCAACTCTGGACCCAAAGCTGGCCTGGAATGTCTGCTCGCGTTTGTAGCCTTGTTTACTTGCTCTTTGTAAAGACACTTCCTGATCTCCATTTTTGAAAAAATGCCAATTCGATACGGTTTTAGTGAGTTTTTGTTAAGCTGCTTGTGTTCAGACACACAACAGTGGAGCTGAACTCTGTCTTTTTTTTTTTGTAAAATAAAAAGTCTGAGGTAGTTTTGATACGAGTCCCAAACGCAGGTGTTGTTTTGACACTTCCTGTCTCTTTATGTGCTGTAGGACATAAAACACCCTTCAGTTGTTCTCGGTCTGTTGAGCCTCCATTATATCAACTCTCGTATTGACACCGGCATAGAAAAACAAAATCAGCCCTAATCCTTCCTGTAGATAATCTTCTCCGATGGCAGCGCGGGGAATACATAATTCTGCTGACTCTGTCAACCTAACCGCCCCGTACAGTATTTAACTACTCCCCAAATGTATTTGTCTATCACTGTTTGCTGATAATGAAATTAAGAGACTAATCTCATAGTACACTGCTACATTTTTTTTCAACTTACCACTTGCTGTAATTAATTAGCGACAAAATCAAGTTAAAGCTGTGTTGAGAAATAAACTAGAAATGTCAAACGGCTCCCGTTTCAGCCGGCGTTAACGTCCGCCGGCTCCGGGGCTGTCGTCAGTGTCTCTTCCTTTGGCTCGTGTCCTTTTCGGCTGTGGGCGGGCGTCACGGGAGGCTCGGCTGCTCTGTTTTCACTGCTCCAGTTTACAGGCAGCCCGTCCCACAGCCCTGCTAATTGAGGCTAAGAGGTTTATCTGGAGTCAGGCTCTCAGGTCCCGCTCAGATAGAGGGGCCCGGGCTGACCAGGACTGGAGAGACTCTCCAGAGACAGCGAGCGGCTGGTCACTGTCTTTCATCCCCCCCCCTCCCTTATTTTGTGTCTCTCCCCCTCATGCTTTGAGTGAGGAGGTTCACCCAGTATCTTCACAATCTCCTTCTCTTGTTTCCTCCGTCCGTCGGTCCTGCAAATACACACACACACACAAACCCAGACAGCACACTCCCACAACAGGGGTCTCTCTGAGGACGCCAAGCTAATTTTACTCCTACCACCAGGCCAGGAGGGGGGGTAGGGGGGAGGAAGGTGGGCGAGCCGGGGGAGGGCGCATTCAGAGGTGTTATTTCGAGCGGCCGTGTCGAGGCGTGGGACGAGACCGCGAGCGACCTCGGGGCGGCTTATCAGGTGGAGCCGTTTGTGTACGGAGACGTGTGCATGTGACCGCTTCTGTTGCCATCGGAGACTCACGCCGGCTGACATTAACGCTGTGATACTGTACTATGGATTGCAAGGAATGCAACCAGCACACACACCCATGCACACACACACACCCATGCATGTATTTAATTTAGTCTCAATAAAGCTTTGATTGTATTGTGCACTGTGATTTGCAGTGACCTTGAACCTTGTCGTTTGTCCTGCGCTAAGTGACACAGTGCAGCATTTTCTCATACAAAAGCGGATGATTCAGCTCTGCGGCTGTAGGAGCGACCAACTTTCTTTCACGTCTTTATCTTTAAACGCACTTCCTGACACCGTCGTTTGCTGCGGCGTTGAGTAATTAGAGCCACCCCACAGTACGCTGCACACAACTTGTGCGACTGAAGTGAAATTGCTCTCTCTTTTTCATCATTATCTTGTTGTCAAACTAGCTGCAGATTCAGCCATTTTTTTAAAAACGGTACGCTCACAATTGGGATTCGGTTAACTGCGAACTCCATCGCCACAGGGCAAATGGGTAATCAAAGGAAAACACAGAGTAAGGCGGCCATTAACCGCCGCCCTCTCTCCATCCCAAACTCACTTCCTCTTCTCTTCCCTTTTCCAGACAGTGAGATTGTTCCTCCCGACTGCCTGCGGCCGCGCTCCTTCACGACGGTGCGCTCCTCCTCGCTGCGCCGCGAGGCCGACGACTCCCGCCTGTCGGTGAGCCTGTGCGACCTCAACCTGCAGCAGGAGGACGGGCGCCCCGCCCACAGCCACCCGCACCGCCACACCCTCCACCTGGCCTCGGCCGCCTCCTCCTCCGCCTGCCCCATACCGCAGAACTCCCTCAACTCCCAGCAGTCCTCCCTGCTGCCGTCCGCCCTGGAGAGCGACCTCCACTTCCACCAGCTGCGCGGCGCCCACATCAAGACGCTGGACGAGCAGACGGTGGCGCGCTCGGAGCACGCCCGGGAGGAGCGCACGCTGGTGTTCACCAACCGGCCGCTGCGCACCGGGGAGACCGTCTTCATCAAAGTCACCAAGTCCAGCCCGGCGCGCTCGGGCTCGCTGTCCTACGGCGTCACGTCCTGCGACCCGGCCGTGCTGCGCCCCAGCGACCTGCCCTACAACCCGGAGGCCCTGGTGGACAGGAAGGAGTTCTGGGCGGTGTGCCGGGTGCCCACGCCCCTGCAGAGCAGCGACATCCTGGGCTTCTTGGTCAACCCGGAGGGGGAGGTCATTCTCAGCCACAACGGCACCAACGTGGGCATGCAGGTGTGTGTGGACAACTCCCGCCCGCTCTGGATGTTCTTCGGCCTGCACGGGGCTGTGACTCAGCTGAGGATTCTGGGTAAGTAAGCACCAAGTCACATTAGAGGACTAATTTAGGAATACGCCAGCTGAGACCTCCTGACTTTTAGTCCCTAAAATCACTGGTCAGGCTTTACCTTTTGTCACAACTGGCTTCACGGGCCAAGTGATCGTCTTTCTGACATATAAACTCCCCTTCATTTGTGAAATTGGTGGTTTAACCCTTTAAACTCTTTAGAAACATACATGCACTGGGGCTGTATTCTGAACAGCGAGAGCGCTGCAGGTAGAGTAGTACTAAGAAGATGTAAAGAATCCAACAAATTGAGGACACTGGAAAATGAATAAAACGATAATAATTATTTTAAAAAATTAATAATAATAATATAAATAATAAATAAAATCCTAATCTACTCAGATATGATGAACAGAACAAGCACCTCATCATGACCATCATACTTTGCATTCATGGTGTAGTTCCCTAAAATCGAACATGTGATTAGATGTAGAGTAATCAGGACCCTTTGCTCTTTGACCTCATGCTCTGTCTTAATAATCTGACTTGAAAGAGTAGTTAAAGGTGAAAATAAGCATCCTTTTTAGCCCAGTGATGTGTCCCGGGTCAGAAACTCACAGATCAGGATATTGATCTCCATTCGACCTGACACCCCGCACGAATTACTTACTGGGCTGGAAATGGGCCGGCGTGCTGATAGAGGCAAACCACGCCTGGCAACAAAGGGTCCGGGTGTCAGGGGGGGCACTTTGTTAGTCTGCTCGTCACAGTATTTACAGCAGGAACGTTCATAGAATTAGTGAGAAAAGTAGATGTTCTGTCACGACCGGGGGAGATGCAAAACAGGAAGCGAGAGAGAGAGAGAGAGAGAGGTGGGAAGAGGCAGCGGGAGGGAGGGCTGTGACCTGCGCACAGCGGGGACGACAAGATGTCTCAGCGGGGGGGACACTCTGCCTGCCAGTAGTGCGCCGGGACACCTGAGGTTTGTTTACCCTTTCTAAATGCTGATAATGACAGCAGAGCGGGGAAGGTGCTCTGGCCCCGCCGCTTCATTTCGCCCCGCCAAGCATATTGCCTGCCCACGAGGTGCAGCGGGGGGGTGGGAGGGGGGCCGCAGTCAAGAATATGAAAAGCGTAAGACACCTCTGCAACGGGCTAACTTTCTAAACGTCACTCTGAATGGCATTTGCTCCAAAGAAAGTTGGCAAATTAAAAGACGGCGCGCAGATTTACACGCTCTGGAAATCATCGTTTTTAACAACAAGCTATTATTGTACATAATCACCCAGTGACAGGAAGGGGGCATCCAGTAAAAGCAACATCTTTGTCAGGCCCCGTAATGCAAATTGGCACGCGGAGCAGAGGATGCTGTCTTCTATTAACGCAGCTCTTCACAGAGCCAAAACAGCACCGGCCTTTCAAAGGTGTCACAAGTGTTTGTCAGGAAGAGGCATCTATAAATACATCCTGCTTTTCTTCAGAAAGAGCAGCGGAAAAAGGAAGCAGAGGTTAAAAGCGGTAGGAGGGAAAACAACCTGAGATTTAAGTTGACACGCAGACGCGACGGACTGCAGATACCCGAACCTTTTCCTCTCCGACCGCCTTGACATTTAAAGTTACGGGATTTTAACTGGGCTCTTTGAACGCTGCACATCGACCACGTCCACTGTGGGCTAATGGTGCCCTCTGTTAGCGTGACCCACTTAACAGCCCACAGCAAATTAACCCTGACAGTCATGTCAATACCAGTCACAGTCAGCCTCAGTAGCTTTGAGCGAGAAGTGACCAATTCAGCTGATACAAAAATATCAGAAATCCAGCTTTTGTGGACCGTTTTATTTCTTTGATGGCATAAAAAAACAAATGTGATCCTTTTTTGCACTAAATGTTGTAACTGTAAACGCGTTAGCTGCATCCTGAGTTATCACCCACTTTTCTGTTAAATTACACTTTGACTCGCCAACTGTTCTTCACAGAGCACCTGGTTTTTCCATGTGCATCTCTAACAATCATTTCCTTGAAGCAGAGAGCCTTGGCAGCGCAACAAAACAGGAATAGCAGAACAATGAGGCCGGTCCGAGGCGCATCTCTTTATCGGAGCAGATCTTGGAATTCCCACCGAGGTGTGAATCATCTTTAGTTTGCAGCTGCTTCGGATCAGGAAGCGTCTCTTATCTCGCTCTCGGAACAAGTGATCTATTGCTCTGTGTTGACTTGGAGAGCGATTTAGGTTTCGGCCTGGCTGAGTCCGAGCCATGCCTTCCACTCGGAGTGAGGGGTGTTAAACTTGAAAGCTTCGCCTCTCCCAGTGGGCTCCCGCTCGTCGGGATGGCGAAGATAAAGCAGTCATCACACGGGCCTCTCACTTCAAACAAAGCATGAAGTAATGGACCTTTCTAATGGGAGCAGGCACACTCAAACAGAAACATCAGGAGAGCTCAGGTCAGCCAAGAGCGCCTGGACAGAGAAATGATGGAGGCTGAAATCAATACTGCATTAGTGCTGTTAGTAATGATGGCAGGGTAGGTAATACTTATCATTTTAAATTAAAATGTCCTTTGTGTCTTTGTGTGTTAAGTCTGCTTGAAGAACTGCTTTCTGTACTGTGTGTGTAGACAGATAAGATGGAGATAGAGAGCACCCGTCCTCGTTGCAGGAATATTCATGATGTCGAGCACCTGCTGTGGCGTGTGGTCAGAACCTCCACACAGTCGCTTTGATTGTGAAGATTAAAAGTCGATAGGCGCAGAGGCCCATCACAGGGAAATGAACCACTCTGTTAGACGGGTAAATAATAGCGTGGCACCAGAACTCGGACCATGTTTTTAAATAAAAAAAATCAGCCTGTCGGGCTCAGTCCAGCGCTGTCAGAAGTGAAGACGAACTTAAATCAATCTGGGATGTGTTTTTTTCCACGTCAGCTGTGATAACACGCCTGTTAACTCTCCACGCTGACCTCCAGTAGTATTTCATTTGAAATCATAGTATCGGCCTGACAGAGCGGCCGAACGAGCAGCTGTCGTCCCCGGAGCCACACCGGTAGCTTTGTGTATATATACCATACATGTGGGCGGTCAGTCTGACACACATGAGAAGTGACAGAATCGTCTGTGTGTGCCGAGGCCTCCGCCCGGACGTCTCACCTCCACTCTGATCCAGGGATCTGCTGGGCGTTTTCCTCTGTTGTCCAACTCTTCCTTATTTGTGTCATTATGCAAAACAAAAAGCCGGAGGCTGAGAGGTGAACTTTTGCGAGAGAGAGAGAGAGAGATATCGAAGGGACCTCGCGCCCGGTGGCGTGGAAACAGGACGCCCATCCAGTGACCCACTTCGCATGAATTATAGATTCCTTTTAAAATGTCAGCGCGCTCGTGCTCGAGTGAAACGTCTCACCGCCCACGTCCTCGCACTCCGCAGCTGCCGCGCTCCTCTCTCCTCCTCCTCTCAACTTCTGTCGTCTTAGCTGCCGTCTTCTTTTTCGCCTCGCTTTTTCCTGCTGCCCGCTGTGGATGCTGTACGTGTCCTTTTCCTCCCGCCAACCTTAACTGTTCTGTGACGTGGTGGCACCTCAGTTACTGAGTTTTGTTGATGACGTTGCTGCTTTTTATTAGTTTCTGGTGCATCGGTTTGTGTGGGGCTGCGAGCAAAGTCTGAATGAAAAACAATTGTCATTTCTAATTCCAGATTTCAGAAACAGATCCTTCTCTTTAACCCTCCGTCTGTGTGCTCATACATGTATACATGCACTCATACATATGTATGGAGGCACATGCGTTCTCCTCCCTACAGTTGATAAGGAGCAGGGACGCACGACTGTGTCCTCCCTCGGAAACGGCTCCTTTGTCTCTTAAGATAAAATCGCCACCGCAGACAAAAAGAGACTTATTAACATTTTACGCAGCGGGGTAAACCGTGACCTTCTACTACCTCCTGAGCCGCTTTCCCTTCATCCCGTCTAAACACACGAAAAAACACTGAGCCTAAGTGCACGTTTGTCCCCCTGAACCAGAGATCCTCTGCTATTAAATGAATGCTCACCCATTTTGAAATGGTTTGTGTTTGAGGATAATGTTTCACCAAGGAAATGTTAATGCAAGCATTTGCACGGGTCCTTTCCCTCTTCTGCTTTCTTTCTTTCTTTCTTTCTTTCTTTCTTTCTTTCTTTCTTTCTTTCTTTCATTCACTTTCTAGCCTATAAACAGGCGTGGAGTTTCCCCATCTAATCCTTTTCCTCCCTTCAGATTGTGTTGTAAAAAGTGAGGGAAATCTGTGACTCACAGTGGCCTGGAGGATGTGCAGGATGATCCTCGAGCAGACAAACATGCACTAAGCCACCCAGCCCTCGGCCTCCGCCATCCTGCCCCTCGTCCTCCGCCCCACCCCACCCCACCCTCCCTCCTCACATACCCCGCATGCCTCCCGCGCTTTAAAGGAAGAGGCTCCATCGCGCGTGCTAAAGATGGACGGATGGACGGACGGATGGACGGACGGCTGGGTGGACGGGTGGAGGCGGAGAGGGAGCCCGCCTCTCACAGCTGTCGGCGCAGCTCGGTTTAATCTAGCGGCGACCAGGCGGGATCAGGGCGAGGCACCACAGATCCTGCCTCAGCTGCCCTGGATGGGAGGTGCCTGCCTGCCGGGGAGATTAACAGGGAGGAGATGGACAGAGGGAGGAGTGGGGGGGCGTGTGGAGAAAGAGGATTCAGTTCCACGGGGGGAACCGCTCGTGCTACGAGGCCGCAGGGCGATCAGGCCCGAGTAATCCGATGAAAGGTGAAACATGACGAGTACAGCGGCACCTTGCAGGGCTGGGACGGTTTACTGATCAGCTCACAGCGACTCACAGCCACTCACCGTGTTCTCTGAACATGGACGACACAAATCTAACTGGTTTCCTTCACGTGTTTGAGTCCTGTGGTTATTAGGTCATTAACAAAGTGTGAAACCCCATTTCTCCCTTTTCAGTCCTCACTTCACTGTACATTGCCTTCAAGGAGATACTGAAATTGTGCACCATGATGCTCAATGAAATAATTATTTGTGTAATTATTGGACCTGTAGATGTAGCAAGAGAACAGAAACCTGCAGTGAAAAAAGGGATAAAACAGGAGAAGAAGAAGGATAAACAAGACTGGATGAGCACATACCCTGCAGTCAGATACTGTTTTATTTATTTGATCCAACAGGAACAATGAACAGTCACTTTGTTTCCTGGATCTATCTAACTATCACTTCTTTTGTTTAACTGTCCGTTTGTAACCACCACGGACCTGATCCAACTTCTCCCTGTGTGCTGAGGGATTATTAAGATCACTGTGGGTGTGTTTACCTCTAAACAAAGTTAATCTAAACTGTCAGCTCCTATCTGATAGTTTGCCTGTTTATACTTGTTTCCCTGCCTCTTTAGCGAGGTTGCCGTTTCTCAGCGCCTCAGCACCGTGTTCATTTACCATCGAGTGTGACTCTGGGGGGCGTCGCCTGCTAAAAATGCTCCAGATGAGCCGTTACGTCATGTTACACACCATGCATACACACCATGCATACACTCGACACCCTTTGAAGCACAAAGGGGGAGCACCGGGGTGACCCGCGGTATGTAAACAAAAGGGATTCTTGTGTAAACCCCCACCCCCCTCCTCTGAAATGCCACACCCAACAGCTCCTGACACAGAGTGAAGACTGATGTGATGACACACCAACTGCGACAAGGACACGGTGACTGTTTATGACCCGGCAGTTACGGGACAGTTTCTCTAAATTCCACTGACCCGTTATTGGCTCGGCCCTGAAGTGAGCCTACCCCCCACACCCCCCCTCTGTTCGCCCCGAGCGTCGGCTGGATTGATCGGGCCGCTGGTGCAGATGGCGACGGAGGGAAGCAGTTTGGCAGAGCGCTGGGACATTGGTTAGCGCGGGGCTGTCATCATGATGTTGCTGGTCAGTGTTGACGGTGACTCTGCAGCACCAGATGACTCCACTTCCACTTTTTTTTTTTTTTTTTTTTTTTTTCCTGTCAGCTGTCCAGGAGGCCGGTTATCTGACAGATTCACCACCATCACCACCACCAATATCTCATGTGCACACAGCAGTTCGTTTCTGATACAGTCGTTGGTGTGCTATTTTTTGACAGCAAGCTTGAGGGAAGGTAATTAAAGTAATCAGCATTTATGTTGAGAAGCAGCAAAGCATTTGATGGGAATTCTTTGTTGATGATTACATGCTTGCTCTGCACGGCAGCTAATCTGCATCTTAATTTGCCAGCTATTATAGTGTCCCTGCACTTCCTGTGATGGTAAACTGTTAAAGGCATTT
>JAOXYL010000061.1:2486653-2500119 GCA_028564955.1 Terapon puta
CCATGAATGGATCTCTTTGCCAAACAGCACTTTTGGTGCTATAAACCTGCTCCTTAATGACTGCACCACTGACAGTGATCAATCAGGCATTTCCAATAGCCAAAAGGAAGATACTGCATTGAATGTTAGAAAAACATACCATACGCCATACATGAAGGGAAAAGGCACATCAGTGTCAGCAATGACAAGATACAGAAACCACATGGAGTCTCTGATGACTAAAAACGCGAGTGGCGGCTAATTACTGCGGCTGGCAAGAAAAGAAACGATCGTACTTTGTCAGCGAATCTTTCAATCTTCCCGCTTCACAGCCGCGTCTGCAAATTCTCTGCCGTCAGCCTCTTTGTCATTTCGTAAATGGGATAAGACCTTCAACATGAATTGCATTGTAAGAGTTAAGCTGTGCTTATCCTGTAGCTTAAATGCTCCTGCCCTTTAAGATCTTGGAGAAGATCTCGCTTCCTTCTAACCAGTCATCACTAAGATTAAGTTGTTTACTGTAGCTCCCATCTACTACTATATTTAATGCTATATCATCACAGTGGCCTTGTAATGTTTTATGACCAAACAGGTTGCAGTACACACATGCACATAAGCAGCCTCAGAGAATGAAAAGTATGCGGAGGCTTTTGCGCAGTGCTTAAAGGACAATTAAGCATCTCTACATGTTGTTAGTCAAATAAACAGGCAGGAAGCACCAGGGTACGCTCATAACTTTACTTCCCCACTGGGTGAGGCCGGGCATTCATCTCTGTCTTTCTTCAGCATTCTCCCAGGAGGCGAAATAAAGGAAAAGAGCATATTGCAGAGAGCGTAAGCAGCCTATGCGCAGGGAGCAATCAAAGTCAGCCTGAGGTAATAAAGCAGCACAGATCTAGCTATTTAAAAGCTTTATGCGTTTGTAATGGCAACCATGCCCGGTTGAAAAATACCAAGAATCCTAAAGACCTGCTGCATTCTGCCAATTCAAGAGTGGTTTCCTAAGTTCTATACTCTTTGCATCTGAAATTGTTTTTGGTTTGAGTCTGTTTAAAGGGGGATTCGTCTTTGTTGTTCCCAGCTCATGCTAACACACTGATAGTTGTAATGGACGGAAACAACATATCTGTGTCTTTCCGCAGCAAGACCCTCAATTACGGCTAAATATCTCCAAGAACATCGCCTAAATTTTCACCAGATGGTCAAATCTGTGATTGTATTTAATGTCAGCATGGGTGTTTATATCTGCAAGAAAAAAAATGTTCTTTCGCGGGATATTTATTTACAATCATGACAATTTCGATTCCACTCATCACTCCTTTGCGCCCAAAGCTGATGAGGTCACAGGCAGTGGTCTGTGCTTCAGACAGATGTAAAGAACCAGACTTGACACCTCATTTCAGTCTAAGATGCTTGGTCGCATGCAGACCCCGGGCCCCTGTTGCGGCCCACTGGCACTGCGCCCGGCTGTTGTGCCGTCCAACCAGGTCCGCAGAGATGGACGGACGGACAGACTGCAGAGACAGACAGGCTGAACTTGAGCAGATGGGTGGGAGGAGAGGCTGATGAAAGCGCATGCAAAGCAGATGTCTAGAGAAAGCTCAAGTGTGAAAAGAAATAAACTGAGAAACCAAAGGGGGATGCAGCTGGCATGTCACTCTCGCACGAGCACAGTAGTGCATGCATATTCAACACGGTGACACAGACACACAAGGCTACCTGAGGCCTCTTTCCTCGGACTGTCTGTAAAGCCGTACATCCATACTGCAGACGAAGAGAAGGAAGAAGAGAAGCAGAGAGAGATTATTCAGTTTGACAGCATGCAGAAGCAACAGTATGGTAAAGCACACCTTTATCCCGCCTACTGAACACAAATATAAAGAGGCAGAGAGAAATTCTTGCAAAATGTAGCACTGGATCAAGAGTCTGGGCCGACTCATGTGGGAATGATTCACAGTCGTCGCCTGGGTTTTTAAGCTCAGTGTTTTCTTCGTGCTGAAAAGACTGGTGTTCATCTAACGGCAAGAAACTAGCCAGTGTTTTGATCCTGAATATTACAAACACCCTTCCATTTTTTTTATCCCACACTCAGACACTCGCTCCACCCTTTCCATGATCCTCTTTCCTTCATCTCTTTTTGTCTTTCTCCGTGTCTTCCATCCTTCTATTTGGACCTCCTGGAATGTCAGATGGACGTCAGCCTCTTCCTGACTCACTTCTGACCTTGTTTCTACAACTGGGGGAAAAACTGTCAGCGGGTACAACAAGGTTTTGAAATGCTGAAGACCTCTGAGATGCGGGCAGTGAGTCAGAGGTCTGAGGGAAAGTTAAAAGATCATTTATCCCACCTCAAAAATACCTTCCTATTTCTCTTCGACTCATTGCCTTTGTTGAGCTACGACCCACTTCAGCCCAACTCAACATCGTCATCTGAGCTAATTTTTTTCAGTGGGTGTTTTCCAAAATAATCAGCTTCTCCTCTGAAGAAACATTTTTACAATTCATGAGCAGCGTGCTGTACTGGATCCTGTCGAGCGCCGCCCCTGCTGTGAAGCCGACGGATCCTCGCCGTTGACTCACGTGAGATAATAAAAGCCAAATCCCCCCTCGCTATCCACCGGAGACTCTAGAGCTTTGCTGGATTGATGTTGGCCCCAGAGGGAGGGATACGGGCTGGTCCCAGGTCAGCCAGGGTCAAACCCCGCTCACTAACGCCCTACCGTGATTATTACCCACCCGACTGCTCTCGGTGTAGCACTCAACATCTGATTGATATTAACCCTCATCTCCCCCTCTGGGTCCTCCCTGCTAACCCACTCCCCCTCCATACAAATACACTTAATTCCTTTCAGGTTTGGGTGATGATGCCACAAACCAGCAGAACCAGCAATGTTTTCTCTGTCCCTTTGCTGCTGTGGGTAATTTTCCTACAATTCTGACCCCAAACGTCTACATTACCCTGCAATTGAGGGCCTGGAGAGCTTGAAAAATGGCAACTCTGAAGGCCTTGTTTCCATGTTTGGATCAGAGGGGCTTATTAGACATGTATCTTGTTTTTCTACCAACTGAATGGTGTTTTCAAAGAAAAGGTCATCACCGCACCCCCACCCACCAAACCACAGTCCATCAACATGCTATATGTTAATATAGCAATATACCATAATGAGTAATCTATATCAATATCTACCATCCATATCTATTGATCTTTCTCCAGCTTTGATTTTAAAATTCAATGATACTTTTAACTGCCATGCAGAGTAACAACTCTGTCATCACTGTTAGCATGGCCAGAAGTTTCTCTCGCTCAAAATTTCACATCACTAATAAGAAGGCAGACAATCGACACTGTAATGACATCAGGCGGTGTGAGCGATAAACAGAAAGGAAAACATGGATGAAAAATAGTGGACAGGTAAAGATAAGCACTGGACTAATAAAGCATCCGAGGCTTCTTTCACTGCAACCTTCAAATCACAGTGTTTGCTTCACAGCTTAAGTGATGAAACCTTGGGACCCGACACCAAAGCACAGACAACCAATCACAAATTACAGTAAACCAATATTGATTCAACACTTGTGAAGAAGCACGGCGACCGAGAGCGACGCCGACGCTAACGACGTCAAACCACGGGCAGAACCTAACTAGTATTGATACGGTGTTTAGCAAGAGGGGGAGAGAACAACAGAGATGAAGCGATTCATCCCCGGACTGACACAAACGTTTGCGGTGACAAATGACATTTGTGTGCAAACAGGGTGGCGGGGGAGGCGGCCGGTCGACGGGCCCCGCGCTTCGGCTGTGACACACACACGCAAACAGCTCCCGGTCCGGGCTGGGACGGTGACGCGGCGTGGGCGCTCGCTCCGGGGGCGGGGTCGAAACCACATCACGGGGTCGCGTCTGCTCCAGCGTTTCTCGGCCTTGTCCAGACTCTCTCCTCCTTCTGCTTCGAAACCTTTCCTCTGACTCGCCTCACTCGCCGGGTTTTGTTTTAACCGTCACCTCCTATGGATTTAATGGAGGCGGACCGCAGAGATACAGCGCAATCGCTCCCCGGGGAGCGTCTCTCGCTGCTCTGTCATATTGCGTTCGCGGTGCCTTGAGGCCATAAAGCTTGAAAAGACAATTATAATTTTTCTGCCTCAATCAATACCCACTTCACTGTATCCTCAACACTGGTGAAATAAGAGTGTGCTGACATTCTTATTGCTGCAATTAAGTGCTTAGTGTGATGTTAAATGTGCAAAAGCCAACACGGAGAAGGGTTCTCGTATGGAGGCAGGTAATGGAGGGTGTAAGTGTCATATAAACGTGTCTATTGACAGAGGAGATCCAGGTGGTAAAAACAACAGCCCGGCTCTAAGATCCTAATTAGCCCGGACAGCTTAACAGATATGTACGCACACAAACTGCCCCCTGTCCCATAAACACGCTACACTTGTAAAAACGCAGACACGAAAACAGTACACACACACACACACACGCATAAAGACAGCCCTCCTCCCTCCTCCGAGTAAATACGACTGGCTATTCCAACATCAGTCTGAAATCTTATCCACTGTGCCACGTAAACAAACTAGCGCCTGTCTGACAGTCTCAACCCCTGTGGCCTCTGCAGCCCAAACAGCACCCTCCTCCGTTCCCTCTGAATCCGGCCCCCACATGGAGGAGAACGAGCTCCATCTGCACTCTGCAGGGCAAGGGGACGAGTATAGAGCTTTGACCCCTGAAGCTCCCCGGACCTGACCCCGTGTTTTAAAAAAAAACACATCTGACATTTATGTCCCCTGCTTACTTGAGCTAAGATGAATCAGTGTTTGGTTTCTTCTCTTCATTCCAAATTCTTCAAATTCTTATTAGCGGGAATGATTTCTGCTGCATAAACTGCGTTTCATTCGCTTCAGCCTTGTCACAGTCTTAAAGTGGAAATCCTGTACGCCAAGATCATGACATTTATGGCATTATGACTTTATTTGTGGGGATGATGTAGAACAAAGGTCCCCAGAAGAACCCACAGTGGAAAACTGCAGCTGCATGGAGTGATTTCAGACGACTCATCCACCAGGACACCGAGATGGATGACATTTTTTTTCCAACTTTGCTGCTGTTTTACTGACTTGATATTACACAATGGTGAGTCAACAAATACCCAGTTTACATGTGCTGTTCTACACATCCTCTATCTAATAAATAACACAACACAACCATGCTATTTTTAACACAGTTACGCACAAGAGTCACAAGATAGCAGTAGTTACATCTTAAGTAGTACATGGGAACTCTGAGAGTCATAAAACCTCAAAACATTGCGCAATAAAAGCTTTGTTACGAAATGAAAGGATTCTGTCGACTGGATGACTCGGGGTTTTCATTGGAAATGGATGCAGGAAGTCATGAGTTTATATTAGTGCACTAACTTAAACAGACCCAATAGGAGTGGATCAAAAAACAAGCAGGAGGCATATATTACTGATTCAGTTAAAGGCCGGGTACCATCTGTAGTTGGAGTAAATAGTAGCCCTGGACACTAATACAGGTATAATCATGTAACAGTCACCACCTCTACAGGTCTACAGGGTCTCAAATTCATTTGTCGCTTTTTAAAATCTGAATCAGAATCTGATTAATGTGCAAAGCCTCTCCCTGTCCATGAAGCGTGGTCTGTGTGATGTACCCTGCCCGGGTATGTGTGCACGTTTACCTTTGTAGTCCTTTTCATGAGTTAGAATTTAGTGAACTTTGACCATCAATCAAAGTGCCTACAGCCCACAGTGCTGGTTTTATACGGCAGTTTGCTACCGTCTTTCAAGTGTACCATATTTTTTTGACTAATTTCAGCGAGGGGGCGCTCTAGGCTGAGTGTGACAACAGAAGAAGAAGAAGAGGCGGCGCTCTGTTTACCTCCAGAGCTGGCGAAGTTGCTCAGAAGTGACAGTTTGGAGTGAGCTCGAGAGTTTTGTAAACTTATACTGTTTATGCTATAGTTATCTGAATATCTGTTAATGTGTTACATTAACATACAGACACCCATTCAGCCTGCTGTTCTCTATTCTATTATTATTACTATAACTTACCATTCAAGATGAAATGTCTGTTCTTGGTCTCTGATTTTACTAAATAAAATTTCTTCCAAAAAATGCAACTTATAGTCCAGTTCGACTTATATATGTTTTTATATATGTGCAACTTATAATCCGGAAAATAAGGTATATATCCGATCACGCACTAATCTTACTAAATGTGTCTTCTGTTGTGCATTTGGTGTGTCCTGAATATTAGCTTTCATATCCAACAACTTCCATGCATTTGTTGGGTGATGGGTGCTAATTTCAAACAGTGCATGCAGCTTCTTGCCATGCCGACATATTTAAAGTCACTTCAGGTCATAGCAGAGATCCCTGAGACAGTCAACTGTGTGACAGTGGTATGAAAGCCACTTTTCAAAGCATGATAAGCTACAGTAAAGACATTTAGAAAAAAATAACAAATACAGCATAAACAGCTAGCTTATCTGTAGCAGCAATCAACTTCCAAGAAATCAAATCAATTTGAGGAATGCAGATGTGATTGAATTGGTAGTGACCTTGTTTTGGGGCAGCGACAAAACTGGCTCCTCGCAGGACGGCCACAGAGTCCCTGTGCTTGAAGTCCGAAAATAAACTCAGACTCAACGTCTTGAAACGTTTTCTTGGGAAAAAAGTCACCTTGACATCGCTCAAAAGGTTTGTGAATTAGGTAAAGTGTCTGCAACATATTAAGTATTTTTGCATTACTCTAACCCTCTTACCAAAAGCTATATCAAAATATTACAGAATCATATTGTCATTGTTAATGTCAAGCCTTTTTCTCCCCAACAATTCAGAAGAGGTATGACTGATAGTTTTATACATTTCCTAAGTCTACCAAGCCTTAAACATGCAGGGCCCCGAGAGGCATATATTAGTGACTCACATGTGCTAATGCTTTTGTTAAGCAGCTATACTGCAGATAATATGCTCTAAGAACCATACATTTACTAAGATGGCTAATGAGGCTAAAAATCCTTGACAGTGAGGAATGGATGAGTAGTCTTGTTGTCAAAAAACCCAGTTGTGGGCTTGTGCCATTGACAATGATGATGATGACCTCTCTATGGCACATTTTTCTGAATTGTGTATGTGGCATCAGAAAGACATATTACAGCCTCTGTTTACTTTTTAAGTCCTTCAAAAGCATCTCTGTTAAAAGAAAAATCACACTTTCTTCTGCTCTACTGACTTATTAAGAGTACTATGAATTTTATGGACAAAAAGCAACACCTACAACTTCAGCAGAAGATCCTTTAAACACCCCGCCAGTCAGATCAGAGAATAATACTTTCTCTTAACAGGACATACATTGATGACAGCTGAAACCCCACCCTGGACTGCGAAGCAACTCCGCTGCCAGGACAAGAGGGCTTGACAGCTTTTCGAACCCACCCTCGAATCACAGTCGACAGCAAGTCCCACAGCAGGACGTGTAAACAAACCACACGCTGACATCACATGGACAACGGGCGAGTCACAGTGAGAGTTCTCGAGTCATTCGCCATGCAGCTGTACGTCCACCCTCGTATTTCAAGGAGTGGTTATAGTAACAGCAACAAGTTGAAAGAGATAGGTGGGTGGAGTTCAGGGAAGGACAGTGAAATAAAAAACAGGTGACTTACCCGACTTGCGCTTGGAGCCATAGTCCCTGAGGGAGAAGCAACAGAAGAAGGACATGGTTAGTGACAGCGGATGCCACTCGGTCACTCAACAACACAGCATGCGGTCAGCACATAGATTCAGAAACGCTCCGAAACGGTCAAGACTGGCCACGGCACTCGCGCAACGAGGCATGAATGCAATCGGCTTAAGCCCGCTAACAAACGCGTGTGTTTGAGGGAGAGCGAGAGACAGAGTGTGAAGGATAGAGAGAGGGAGGGATGACTTTGGCCAGCTGCCCGTACTCCCGGCAACTGACACAAATTAGTCATGTGACTCCGAAGCGGCACCACCATCCTCTTCCCATACGCCCTGTCGTCGTCCCTCCCTTCCTCCTTCGTCCTGTCAGAGGAGGAGACCTCTCCCCACGTTTGAAGGGAGGAGGATCAGTTTAAGATGCCTTGCTTAATGGATCTTAATGAGATTACAGCACCAGGCTAAGCTATAGAAGGTGGGGGGGGGGTGTAGTTGTTTGTGTGCGAGGTTTGACGTGCTGAGCGTCTGTGCTTAAGTCAATAGTGACTTTTGGACTCACACAACATAGCAACTGGGTTAAAAGAAAAAAAAAAAGAAAAAAAGATAGCCGAAGACAGAGATCAGGTGAAAGCAGAGAGTGCTATTTATGGAAACGCAAGCCTGAAAATCTGTCCGCATCACTCCACCTTTTTCCCTTTTTTCCTTCCTTCCTTTCTCCTCTTGTTTTTTTTCTCCTCTTGTGCTACCCAGGATCAATGTGTCCTTTCAATTTTTCCAAGGCCTAATCAAAACCCTCGTCCGACCTCAAATTTTGCCACATCATCCTGCTGCAGTACGGCTGAAAAAAATCGGATGCAGGCAGAGGCAATAAAACTGAAGCACTTTGCTGTGGTGAAGAGCTGAATCCTGCTAGAGCCGTCTATCCCATGTGAAATACTCTCTACGGTTTAAAAATAACCCCCATATAGAAAGTAATCAACCCCCAGACTGCAACAAGGGGGGACACAGACACCAGAAGGTGAGGTGGTTTGTGAACGGTTGAGATCGACATGACTCTCAGACTGCAGCTCACGATAACTGAGTGATGTATGCACGCAAAGAAGTCGGCCCATGTGCAGGGGGGGGGGGCGTAACTGATCATGGATGTTCCCTTAAGATTAAGTCTCGACTTTCCAGCTGCAGGAGCATCCTTGATTGCGGTACTCGACCTCGCCGGCCCTTACGAAACAGCCCATTTCATTAATGAGGGACCTCTCATCTTGTCAGGTATGATGCGGAGCAAATGGGCCCGGAAGATTACGCCGCAGCGCCGGGAGAGCGGAAAACTGCTCAGGGCAGCGCAGCCGGCAGTCAAGGTAGTGCCCTCTCGCTGCATGAGGTTAATGAAAACCTCCTCTTGGCTCTCGCTGCGACCGCGCTCAGGCTAATAAAGAGGCCGACGTGTACGCCGCCCTTGCACATGAACTCACACGGATACACAAGTGCTCTACAAGGAGATGCCGCATGAGCAGAAAGACACGAGCATTTGGGCTAAAACTGTCGCCTCCACATTCCTTGGTGTCACTATGCTTGCCCTGGCTCCCTTCTTCTTCCATCCCTTCATCCATTGCCCCTGTGATCTGATGTGTTTGTCTCTTTGTGACCGGCCACAGCAGATGAATAAAGCCTTTATACCAACCTCTCCACCGAGATCACTGTGTGCTAGCGACCAGAATATGCTTCATTGTCACCAAAGTGGGACGGAGAGAGAGCGAGACTTGACCCCCTCGCCTCATCCCGTCCGTCTCGAGCCCTGCTGGACACACGACCTCGAATGCATCGGGGATGGATAACATTTAAGTCAATGGCCAACGACTTACACTGTGTTGTCCTGCAGAGTGTCTGGATGTGCCTCAGTGGAAAGTATGCTGTGTGACGGAGCGAGTCTCAGAGTTGGCAGAGTATTTGTCAGGATGCCCTTTTCGCGCTAAGCTTGCCACAGTGGCATTAAAGATGCTGATTTCCTCTGTTCAGGCTCAGCGGAATGGTTTCCATTTCCAGTGAATGTTAATTATTAAACATTAATAAAAGGACAAAATTTGTTATTATTTTACTTCTATTTGCTTTGTATTTGTTTTTTCACTA
Organism: Terapon puta; assembly: GCA_028564955.1. Lineage (NCBI taxonomy): Eukaryota > Metazoa > Chordata > Actinopteri > Centrarchiformes > Terapontidae > Terapon > Terapon puta. Next base: position 2,496,461 of record JAOXYL010000061.1, read on the forward strand.
ATAAAGATATCATACACAGAGGGCATGACTAAAGGGGAAAAACAATATATATGTTATACATATGCATACATGACAGTTAACCAAAGTGACTGTGTGTAAAAGGATTGTCCCTCCTTCAGCTGAAGTGCAAACGTACTTTTTATATGCTAGCTGGATGACTGAATTTCGAATTGAACAAGTTAACATTGAATGATCAATGCGGGGTGACACTGCAATAAGTGTAAGTGTGGGACCTGGAAATAGCTGGTTGTAACTTATCAGGGAGGTAAGGACAGGGGCAAAGGAATGGGTTGTGTTTGGTGGAAAACAGCAGCAGCATGAAAAGCACTTTGCCGTAACAAACTCCCAGGGAGCCTGTTAAGTTAGTCAGTGTGCCGTGCATGGATTGAAAGGCAAACACGACCCCGGCGCTCTCCAAACATGCTCCGATCGAGAGGAAGGCAGGAGTGTAAGCAGCTTCCGGTCCGACTGTAGACGTGCACACAAATCACCCTTCAAGCGAAGGATTGAAACCGAAGCTCTTCGCTCTTTATGATGCTCTGGGATTAACCGTTCTCGGTAAATGATCAGATGAAGTGGCAGAAGACGCAGCTTGTTGAAGCCCCGTGTTAATCCTGACACATGAAGCGACAGCTGATTGGATCGATAGTTTGCGCATTTACTGTTATCACAGAAAGCAGATCAAAGTATGGGTAGCTTTTCTTATCATGTGGGCGGTTGCTAGCATTAAGTATTCAAAAGGGCTTTAGAACAACGTGCCTGCATGACATCCGAGCATTAGCACACCAGAAGAGCTCAGGAAGCAAATAATAGTCCACACACATTAGCTATGCTAGCAAATAGGCAGCTAATTACAGGAGCAGCTCATTACACCAGCATGAGCGAGCAGAGTCGTTCTTTCAGTAACGTAAAGTGAAAGCGAAGACGTTTGGACTGTTAGCATCGCAGCAACTATTCCTGACATTACGTGAGAACATGCCAGTGGGTGTGCAGCGAGCTATTTTTGGCGTTGTTTTTAGAGGTATGGTTTTGGTGGCATCTGCAAAGCATTAGGGCACAAAAGGAGGGGCAGGTAAAGATGTGGAGAGGGAGAGAGTGCAGCAGGATGAGGAGGGAGGGCAGAAACACAAGGTCCAGACTCTATCCAGTGACCCACATCCCTGAGGCTGAAATCAAACTCTTCCCTCGAGGGCTGAGCAACCAGCTCCGGCTGCCAGCTCTTTTCCTATACCTCCTCGAGGTATGGAGAGGAGGAAGCGAGGGGTGAAAGGCGGCATGTAGGATAGATACTGCAGTGGTGGAGAAAAGGCTCTTTTATGTGGTCAGGATTCTCATTTTTGCAGCCTGTAGGGAAACACTACACTTGGCTCAGGTGGGGTTGTGGTTTAGCGGAGTGGTTACTCGTTTTAGACACATCCTAAGCATACCTCCAGAGTGAAGAACGTTCAGAGTGTGTTGGAGTAACTTGTAAAATGTTCGTGTTCACATCAACACCACCCAAATGAGTTCTTTTTCAATACGATGAGCCCCACTATCCACAGTTATGCAACTAAGATATATACAACTGTTTTCCCATTTCAGTAATTAGACTGGTGGATGTAACTTTGACAGCCGAGACGGACGTGTTTTACTGATGCACTTAGTGATCAAATCGCATCTATATATGAGCATGTGTGTGTAAATCTGTCAGACAGTAAAGAAAGCTATGTGTATCCTGAAAACACTAACACATGGGCCAGTTGCGCGCACACACACACACACACACTCGCATTTCGTCACACTTTTCATCACATACTGACATTTCGTCACAGTGCGCTCACTGACTGCGGCTCCATGAAGCAGGAGCGCTCCCATGCACGTCTTATCAGTTCCAGAGCTCCGAGCTCTCGACATTGATTGTCAAGCCAGCACAGATGCGAGTATCATGAGGCGGACCATGTGGTGTTGGGGTCAGACAGGTCAGCTCGGCGGTCAGATGACCACAGAAGTGTGAGTCAATGAGTACGCATGCAGCACACTTAAGGATCTGTGCTTTTTTTCAGGCAGCCCCCTCTAATTCACACAATTACACACATGAACTGCAGTGCTGCTGAACTAGGATTATGTTGGCTTTTAAAGGTGAAAGAAATTAGGTTGTTAGCTGTACGCTGTAATCCTCTTTAAGTGAATGACAAGTTCTGTTTAAACAGTGCATACTATAGTCTAGTTTCAGCACACAAATAAGTGCTTCAAGTTGCTTTTTCTTTTTACACATATAGTATGGAACAATCCCCTCAACATACTAAAACTGTATAGATCTGCATGGAGAGGTGGAAAATATGTCACATAGTAGTTTGTTGCAAAAATAATTGTTTTGGAAGAAAGAAAATCACAATGAATGCAGAATATTTGACAGCATGACTTTATGATGACATTATTCTTCTGACATCTAGCGGCATATAATGTTAAACCACAATCTTTATACAAACTTTCAGTGGCTTAAAACTGTAAAAGTCACTTTAAAACTGGTCCATGAGGGCAATGGATTTCTTCATTAAGGGTATAGGAGGGGGTGGCAGATAAGGGCCGAATCAATGTGTTTACAAGTATTAGCATAATGGCAGCAAGTTAATGGCACTCAATGGCCCCCTGCTAGGCTGGCCTGCAAGACCAGTAAATAAACACTTCCCGAGATTATCGCCTTTGCCTCTCTCTCTCTGCCTCCCCTTGTCCCTGGACTCCACCCCTTAGTTCATCCCTAAGTGTTGTCAAGTCCAAAACACAGCCCTAACCCACCAATCCACAAGCCCACCTACTCTAAGCCCCTCAAAAGCCCCGAATGACCCTCAGCTGTCTGCTGTCTTTTAGCTCTCGTGGCCATGACAAGTTTAAAGCCCTTTGCGGACATTAACAGTACAGATGAGGATCAAGGAATCGATTAAAATTGTGCTGAACACACAGCTGTGGACCAACCTATTGTACATACAGAGACACTGGCAGCTGAGGAATTAATATACAAATAAATATATACTCTATATATACGTATGTGTATATAAATGCGTGTGTGTGTGTGTGTGTGTGTGTGTGTGTCTTTGTGTAATATTGCGCCACACAGCAGTTACGGTTAGATATTCTCCAAGAAAGCACAGAGTTCACATTTGGGCACGTTAAATGATGTTTTGGGAAATAGTTTGGCAGGTTTGGCTGCAGCAGATGTTTCACTTTGTTTGCATTCTTAAAAGCACATAATGGATTTTTAAATTGTTATGAGACAGTCTGAAGTGCCTCTTTTATGCCTTACATAGACAAACAAGCAACATGCTCGAGAAACCATCTTACAGTAGCACAAGCAGCTACAAGAAGCAAAAGAGGTTCAATAATAATCCAAAGTCTAAAGTTTGCCAGCATTAGCTAACAGTAGGCACCATATGCTCATACCAGGCCCAGTAAGGCTATAGCAGTTAAACCTCAGCAGGCCTGCTCTTTAGAGCTTATGAATTCGATCTTTCATTTGTAAGAAGAGTGATATTATTCCTTCTTTCAAAAGGAATTACACGGCCTTACTTTAAACATAAGCTTCCTGTTCATATCAGTGACAGTGCTGGAAACGGCCCAAATGCTCCTCCATCACACAGTAACACAAGCACATTATCACCCACTAACTCCTAATTAGCCCAAAA
>JAOXYL010000061.1:2557093-2587415 GCA_028564955.1 Terapon puta
ATAGCTGCTAAGTCACACGAGAAATCTAAAAATATGTGTCATAAGTGTGTTCAGATTTTTCATGTCGGAGTTAGGACTCCAAGAAGGATACAAATATTCAGGCACTAAAGCTTTTAAACCACCTTAGTTTTTTCCAATTTGTGTCAGCTGTTTAGCTACAATAACTTACTTACTTAGTGTTATCCTTTCAGCAGCAACATGCTCCTGTCCCTTTCATCTCACACACTTATCGTTATCTCATGTCTCATCATCCACGGCCCCGTCAGGAGACACACCCCACAGTTCTTTCCTTTAGACCCTCCCTGCCTTACGCACTCCTGTGTTCTTCAAACTCCACACACTCATTTTATAACCCAAGCTTTTCGCTGAAACTTTGCAGTGCCAGTTCCAAGTCCAAAATAACTCTTATGACATCATCAGGGGTATTATTCATACTTTTTAAAGCTCTTTCCACAGAAGAAAGTATACGGCCGTTTTCACAGGCTAAATAGGTTTCTTTTTGACAAGCACACTGAACTTGATGTGTGAAATGAGTGGAATGCACCTCAACAGAAGAATTGAAAAGACAAGTTTGTCTTATACAGTACACTGTCTATTGTTCAGGGCCACTGTAGACATGATAACAGCACTTAGCCGCCTTTAAGTACAACAGCAATTGTTTGGAGCTGCTCCTCACTGTGTACATAAGCATGTTTTCTCAGCAGACACAGTAACACAGCTTACTTAGAGGGCTATGACTCAGCGAAATGACACACAACAAGCATTTTGTCCGGTGACATAATACAGAGAGATGCCTGAGCAGCTGCCTGCTGGAACACTGATGAGCTGTGTCCACACACATTACAAACATGATGTCATCATGCAAATGGAAGAACGGTCTCATAACTGCAGATGTTTTACTGGGCTGTGTTATTTTATGTGCATCTCATGGGTTGATGAGATTAGCCGTTGTGCTTGTTAAGGGCACAGTTGATTGTGTCTGTTTGGCTTGTGTGGCTACTTTTGGAAAAATCCATGATGACAGTGCTGCTCCTCTGGCTAATATCTGGTTAATTTTCAATCACATGTTTTTCAGCTGACTTTGGTGTGTCTGCCAAAAACACCAAAACGCTGCAGAGGAGAGACTCTTTCATCGGAACCCCCTACTGGTGAGTGGAATATAAAACAAAACAAATGTTTTTATAGGCAGAAATACCTCTATTGTCCATTTAAAAGAAAAACTAAGTGGACAAAAGTACTCTATTACTTACCAATGGTATTGATTCTTTCTTTTTCTTTTCCGTTCTTGCACAACCTACAATACACATCCATGTGCTCTACATCTCTTTCAATTACTTCACTTCTTTCCTTCCAGGATGGCTCCAGAGGTGGTGATGTGCGAGACATCGAAGGACCGTCCGTACGACTATAAGGCCGATATCTGGTCCCTCGGGATTACCTTGATTGAGCTGGCACAGATTGAACCTCCCAATCATGAGATGAACCCCATGAGAGTCCTGCTGAAAATAGCCAAGGCAGATCCTCCCACCCTGATGCAGCCATCACGCTGGTGAGTCACAGCCTGGAGCCCTGTTGGGAACAAAGGAGAAGCAGCCTTAAGGCCACCGGTTTGAATGGAAATGCATGAGTTCACACAACTGTTTTCATGACACTTAAACTACGCAGAGATCCTTGGGCTAGAAGAGCGATACACGGACAATATTTAAATCTTTGTTTCCTTTTCCTCCCTCAAGGTCCCCTGAGTTCAGTGATTTCCTAAAGCGGTGTCTGGACAAGAACGTGGACAACAGATGGAATGCAACACAACTGCTTCAGGTACCTTCCTCTTTAACTTTCATGCAACTTTTTCACCCCTGAATCCCAGTTTCAATATCTGTCAGTTCGTCCAGCCCCTTACTCGGCCACTTAGTGATAATCCTCATCCCCCGTCCCATACACACGAACCACCTGCCATTCAGAGTGTCAGCAGTCCTAGACGACATCTGTTTACCTGCTTTGTGTCAGGTCTGTGTCAGGCACTGAACCAAGTGTCCTGGCAAGTCTGACACTCATCCCTTTGTGCCTGCGCTGACGTCAGCAGGACAGGCTTTACTTTTTCCATTGGGTTTAAGGTGCTCGCCGTGTTAGAGCCACTTACCTACAGACAGGCAGCGAGGACACATTCATACGCAGACTCAGGAAATATTGTACAACGCTGCAGCCGCCGGATTGTTCTGTGCAGAAGAAGACTCAATGGGATTGAAAATACAAAATAGCGGCCTGCCACCGATGAAGGTTTTGATATCGAAGAAGCTACATATCCTTGGGCCAGCGATAGAGTATGTGCAGCATATTTCTAAGCCGAAGAAGGTGAGGTTGTCAACAGACATAGATGCAATGTGTTGTTTTATCTTGGTTAGCATTAAAGAAATTCGCTGTTGAATAATTTTAGTGAAGTCAGACAGGTGAAAAATCAAAAGAAGAATACAGGAAAGAAAGTTTGAAATATCCTCCCAGTCTTTGCTGTTTTATGTTTTTGGACCTGCTTTATTGTGTTTTGTAATTAAAATAGTCACAGTCTATTATAGTGTGAATTTATATTCATGGGATTAGTTTTCATTGAACTGCTTTCTTAGAGGCAGTTGAAACGTGTAACACATGTGACGCACGGGTTGTTCACATGTCAAGTGAATGTTGATTTCTAATTGTGTTATTTGCATTTGTCTATTTCACAGCATTCGTTTGTGTCCAGTGTGGCAGACAACAAGCCGCTGAGGGAGATCATAGCTGAGGCGAAGGCTGAGGTCACTGAGGAGATCGAAGAGCACAAAGAGGAAGAAGAGGAGGAGGAGACAGAAGCACATCTGGTGTGTACACATTTATAAATTTATAGTTGATTGAGAACTGAATTTATGGAGCAATCATCTCAGCTCTTAAAGTGATATATCATTAAGTTGTTGTGTTCTGGTTTTTGGAGAAACTAACATTTTTCATTTTCACCTCTTCTTTAGGGTCACAAACGTGCTCCCTCTGATGTCAGCGTTGCCAGCTCAGAGGATGAGAAGATCCCTCTCTCTCCCTCCAGCCTGGAACCAGTCCCTGAGAAGATTGAGCCAGTTCTGCCCGTGACCACGCCCACCGAGCTTCCTGTGGCCAACCATGTGGTGGATACGAGCTTTGTGGAGGAGCCCGCTGCCCCTGCAGCAGGGGAGAACATGGAGGAGATATCAAACACTCAGGCGGAGGATAAAGAGACAGAACAGAGACCAGTTGAGGAAAAGCCTCCAGAGGCAGTAGTAGATGTTGCCTCTCCAGAACCAGAGGCTGAACCAGAGGCACCTGCTAAGGAAATGCAACAGCTGGAGATTGCTGCTGAGGATGAAAAGGAAGTGGACACAGCCGAGGTTCCAGCCAAAACACAGCCCATCACGGAGAGCTCAGAGGTCACTGAGGCTCCTCAGGAGGAAAAGATGGCCGTTGTGGAGGAATCAAATGCACCAGCAGAGGAGGAGGAGGACCAGTACAAACATCTTAAGGTCACACTGACACTACCAGAGCAAGATAAAGTTGTTCCAAAGGAGGAGAGTGGAGAAAACGCTGCAGAAAAGGAGAAAATAAATGCAGAAGATGAGAAGGCACTTCCAGACAAAGCCAAGGATGACAAAGAGAGAGATTCAGACTCCGGGAGTGGCTCGGCTGCAGATAACAGCAGTTTAGACCTGAATCTGTCCATCTCAAGCTTTCTGTCCAAAACAAAAGAGCGTGGATCTGTTTCCATACAGGTAACTGACACAGTCCACAGACAGTATTATACAGTATCATAGACTTGTACAGCTCCATTTGCATCTATAAACTCTACTTTCTCGTTTCCCAGGACACTCGGCGCCAGAAGAAGACACTGAAAAAGACCCGCAAGTTTATTGTAGATGGAGTGGAAGTTAGTGTGACGACATCAAAGATCATCACTGACAATGATACGAAGAACGAGGAGATGAGATTCCTGAGGTATTTACCTGCCTTCATTTGCATACACCATGGGGATCAGTTTCATGCAAATATTATGTAAATGCATTACCCAGAGCGTTGGTGCACAACCAGAACGTGGAGTTAACCTCTCTCCATGCTGAGTCTTTACATCACCATTCACAACTTGATTAAAGGTCTTTATGCTACAAAAGACACTATTACCATTATTTTTCTTCTTTCTCCACCACCAATTTCCTGTTTTCCCTCCTCCTCCTCCTCTCCAGGCGCCAGGAGCTGAGGGAGCTGCGTCTCCTGCAGAAGGAGGAGCAGAGGGCCCAGCAGCAGCTCAGCAACAAGCTGCAGCAGCAAAAAGAACAGATCTACCGACGATTTGAACAGGAGACCACGGTGAGTCACTCGGTCTCAAGGCTGAGGCTTCTGACTCTGTTTTCAAATCTGTCCATCAAATGCATCCAACAAAACTGCAGTGCTGTCTCTTTATTTTCTCCAGTCTGCCCAACACTTGGGCTTAAAGAACCAATCAAGTGTCACTGTAGTCTTGCAAATTGTTCCCATTTTTTGTTGACCATATGAGCCATGTAACAGTTATGTTTTACATCATCTTCTGAAATCATGTCTGTCATGGAAAATGCATCTTAGAATTACTGCAATAATTTACCCAGCTGTTAAAATGGCTTCTGAAGTGTAAACAGATGGAGTGGGAACTGCTTTCAAATGAAACTCCAGCACTGGTCAGTGAGCACAATTGAACTTGGAAAGAAATGTAACTGTGTTTTTTGTCTCTATTCATACTCTGAAAGCTTTAAAGGACCAGCCAAAAAAATAGGCAATTTGACCAAAAACAGGCAATCAGTAGAGAAAATTGCCATCTGACGAAGAATACAACCTCCTGTGGCCCTGAGAGCACCTCACTAAATTGCTTACTTCCTTTTGTGTAGAAAAAGTTTCACCTCATGCTGAGGCCCATGGAACTGTTCTTTGTTGTGTTGTGAAGTAATGTTAACATTTGGGATTGCCATGAAGAAACATGGGCAAGAAAAGGGCTGTTAAATGCTGTTAAATGAAGGCTTGCTTCGACCTTATTTAAACATAAACCCTCCAGATGTAGGAAAAAGTGTCCATGACTCATCTAAGTGTTACTTTCTTTTGCTACACAGAGATCCAGATTTTTTTTTTGGTTCTTTGAGTTTGACATTCACAAATTCCTCATCCACGGCCAACTCCGTCATATTACTGTGACCATCACAACCAATTGCTGTCTGCTTCCTGTATATTCCTCTTAGAGAGCCTGATGATTTTTATTGATGCTGTTTGTGACATGATGCCACTGCCACCCTCCTTCCGAATTTGCAGTATTTACGACAGAACGGATCATTCTTTTGGAAACTTACATAACAAAGGCTATTGTCAGATCTCTATTAAGAGTGGCTCATATTGCTAATGGCCTCATTTTTTTCAATTCTCTGGCGTAGCTGCTTTCCCGTGTGGCTTCTAGAAGAGTTGTGTGCATTTCCTCCTTCATTTGAGAACCACAAAAATGGTGCTTTCTTAGACTTTGTTTATGTGGTAATGAGCAAACTTCTTTTATATGTTCAGCACACACACCTTTAAGATTTTACACACTGAAAGCGCAGAATTTCTTCCACCAATTCATTTCACCGATATGATGCGACCCCCCCTGTGCCCTCCAGAGCAAGAAGCGTCAGTACGACCAAGAAGTGGAGAACCTGGAGCGGCAACAGAAGCAGACCATCGAGAGGCTGGAGCAGGAGCACACCAACCGGCTCAGGGACGAGGCCAAGCGCATCAAAGCCGAGCAGGACAAAGAACTCTCCAAGTACCAGAACATGCTGAAAAACCGCAAGAAAGAGGTGAGCACGTGGATCACAGCACCTCCAGTGTCCTTTCACCTCCCTTGCCCACATGTGGTACCTTAAGAGGATGGGATAGATTTTAAAGTTGCTATTTATAGTGAGGTGTTTTGATACTGACGCACGCACGTACACACACACAGACACACACACTTGTCTGATCTGTCTTCTAAGTGTTTACATAAGCAGTGTTTAGCTACACATGGGCCAAATCAGTCTGCGCTGCCACTTCTCATTTATTTCCTCATGCAGTGCTAATCTTTCCACAGTGGGTGTCTCGTCTGATTTCCATCTATCGCTCACAGTTTTCCTAATGCACGGCAAACAGGAAGTGGGACTTTCTCCAAAGCATGTGACAAACGCTACCGTGAAATGTATTAAAGAGGATATTATTCAGGCCCCGCTACAGGAGGCAATGGGGGGTTCTGTTTGCTGTGACTTTTGATCCACACTACCTCTCCTCTTGATGTGTTTTGTTGGAGCAGACGTCAAGCTGCAGTGAGGGTGGGGGTGAGGGTGCCGTGTCAACCAGCGGTCATATTTTGTACAGTTTTTATGACTTTTCCCCAACTTTCCTCCTACCTGAATGTACAGTGCTGCTTACAGGTTCAGAGAGTGTGAGTGTGTCTGTGTGTGTGTGGGGGGGGTGCTAAATGCAGTGTGTAGGAGGGTAGTGTACAGCAGTCAACAGTTACTGGTCCATTTTATGATTCAGTCCTCCCAGTTGTCCTCGTGCATCCCGTGTATTGCTCCCATACAGGGTGTTAGTGAAACCCCTGAACTGGGCCTCTTAAAACATGACTCACTGTTCTTGAAACTACACACACTCTTTTTTTTTTCTGTAAAACTCATGCCACCTGCAGAAGGTCCAACACCAAGCCTTATCGACAAATCTCTGATTTGGTTACACAAATGTTTACTGCTGAAGGTGAAATGCTGTAAACTTGAGCTATTTTTCATCCGAAAGAATTGCATGCATGTATCAAGTGCTATTTATGCTGTGCTATGCAATAAATAATCAACTATAAACTATCTAACAGTATTGTGGTCAGTACTTAAAGTTAAGCACTTGGCATAAAAAATAAGAGGTTGTTTCTTTTGCTCTGCCTTTTCCCTGAGAATATGTTTGATGTGCAATACCAGCAGTTACCAGCACTACATGAACATGTCAGATGTCAGTTTCCTCTGTCTGCATTGAGCCAAGTAGGCCAGATTAATGTGACTGATAAGCAGGTGAAACAGTCTTTATTGCCAGTTGTAACTGTCTGGTTCATCAGCTCAAGATGTACTTAGCCTGAGGTAAACTTGGCACAAAGCCTGTAGGCCAGCAAGCACACTGAGCCGTCCACAAAGACTAACCCACTAGATGTAAAGGCAAAGGCTTTTTTTGAAGGTGATGTAAACTCTGATTAGTTAAAGGATTTATCATTGATTTTTGTTGATGGAGGTTCAGTGAGTGTCTTGTCTGTGCCGTTCTCCGATTCTTTGTTTGTGTCCAGGGATGAACTTTAAACTGTTTTCTTCACGTCCCTTATCACTTGTGTCATCCTTTACCCAGGAACAAGAGTTTCTTCAGAAGCAGCAGCAGGATCTCGACAGTGCTCTGAAGAAGATAATCCAGCAGCACAAACATGAGCTGGCCACTATCGAGAGAGACTGCCTCAACCACAAGCAGCAGCTCCTCCGAGGTGAGAATGACGACTGGCTCTTTTTACTGGCTGCTGTCAGTCAGGTGAAGCTGCATTCATGCCATAGACGAGGAAGAGAGCGTAGTTATGAACTGATATGAGGTATACCTTTCAGATACTTAATGGGCCAGTAGTAATTTATAACTGATATTTCACAGCTTTCCAAAGAGATTATTAGTCGGAATTCTTGGATGTTGAACACATGGCATGATAATGTGAAAATGTTGTTACATTACCTGTCTGCTCTCTGTACAAGATGCAATAACTGCAGACACTGGTTCTTTTGGGTGGGAAGGTAATCCATGTCTTCTTTAAAGACATGTAAAGTTATAAATCCAAAGAATTGTGACCAGCTCAGGAGTTGGTCTCAGCTCCTTTCAGCGTTTTTTTAGCTCTTTGTTTTGTTTTGGTTTTCTGGTTTTGTGGTTTGCCTCTTACCCCGGGCAGGTTATCCTCACCGAGTGGTAGCAGAATGTTTCGTTTCTGCTTATTATTGCATCCCATCCAGCGCAATGCAGCACTGAACATAAGGATCTCATTTAAAGTGAGTCAGAGCAGCAGTAAACAAGCTCTCACTGGAGGTAGCCTCAAAGTCTCTGAGACTAACCAACACCGACTGCAGCCCTTTCCAACAGGACTGCAGTGTGCTGCAGCCTGTTAGCAGTTAGCTCTGCCTGGGACTTAATCCCATGCTTAGTGCCAGGAGCACAAACAACTCTTCTCAGAAATGCTCACTGAACCAAGTCACGGGAGGTTGTAACTGTTCTTTAGGAGCTTTCACTGGGAATAGAAATTGTGAGATAGTCGAAAGCTTAAAAGCTGAGACCGCATTAGTAAAGTTGATGCTGGCTGACATAAGCATCTCAAGCATTCAACTATTTGCTTCCAGTGAGGTTACTGTTCTTGTCTATGTCTTCTGCTCCATCATGTTTCTCTTCAGTTTGTACAGCCTAATAATACAGAACTCAGGTCTTAAAATGAGGCATAATATTGAGGTGTCAAGACGCCTGTGAATGGGTCTACTGTGTGATCATTTAGCTTTGTCTTTTGTTCATTTATTTGTCTGCAAACAGCACGTGAGGCTGCCATGTGGGAGCTGGAAGAGCGCCATCTGCAGGAGAAACACCAGCTGTTCAAACAGCAGCTCAAAGACCAGTACTTCATGCAGAGGCACCAGCTGCTGAAGAGACACGAGAAGGTACGTGCTGGATACCCTACCTTTTTGTATACTATCACTTTCTTTTTTTATTTCTGTGTCAAATGTTGGCTTAATTTTCTTTCTTTTTTTTTGAGTTTTGAGAAGTTGCCCTCCATTTTCTGTGTCTGCTGGTCTTTGCCCCGTGCAGGAGATGGAGCAGATGCAGCGCTACAACCAGCGTCTGATCGAGGAGATGAAGAACAAGCAGACGCAGGAGAAAGCCAGACTGCCAAAGATTCAGCGCAGCGAGGCGAAGACCCGCATGGCCATGTTCAAGAAGAGCCTTCGTATCACCGGAGCCGCCATCACCCCCGAGCAGGAGAGGGAGAAGGTCAAACAGGTGACAAGCAGTGGGGAATGTGTGAAAGGAAATGACATTTCTAAATGAGTATTACTGTAGTCTAATAAGTAAAGGAAAGCCTAACTAGCTTCTTCTATGTTCAGTTCGCAACGCAGGAAGAGAAGAGACAGAAGAACGAGAGGCTCCATCAGCATCAGAAACATGAAAACCAGATGAGAGACCTGCAGCTGCAGTGTGACGCCAACATCCGAGAGCTTCAGCAGCTACAGGTAGAGATCTCCAAACACTAGCTTAACATATGTTACAACACCATGCATTAAACACGTTTACAGACTATACTGTGTCTGCTGTTTACATGCAGACTGTTTTAAAATACAGCCAGGTAAACTGTAAAGGTGAATGCACCCGTTTTTATTCACTCTGCGTGTGTGTGTGTGTGCTCAGAATGAGAAGTGCCACCTGCTGATCGAACACGAGACCCAGAAGCTGAAGGAGTTGGACGAGGAGCACAGCGGGGAGCTGAAGGAGTGGAGGGAGAAACTACGACCCAGGAAGAAGGTAGAGTGTCTGTTGTGTTGTCCAACTCTGTCAGAGATCAAAGTGTTCATAGTTCCACATTGTAAGGTGATGGAGCAGTGTGGTTCACACATGGAGATCACAGGGTGCAGACTCTGACAGTCTCTCCTCTGACAGCTCATACAGAGTCAAGAAAATTCAGACCCCAGCTGCTTTCTCGCTGCCTCTCAGCTGACCAATCACAGCATAATGAGGGTGTCAGTGTTGGACTGACCTCGGCACTCAGACACTCATGGGGTCAAAAGAGCATGAATGGTAGAGACTTCAGTGATCCCCTGTCTTTCTTTTTCTTTTTTGTTTTTTATCGCCACCATGATGTGGATGTGTTAGCCTTTTAGTGAAATATCTTGACATTTGTTGAATTAACAGATTTGTACAGACACCCAGAACCCGTCAAGAATTATAGTCTGCTGACTTTTATCTGGTGCCATCATCAGGTCGAGACTTGAATTGTCCAATCACCTTCCAGTACCAGGTTTAAAGGAAACCAGATGAAACAACTAAGTTTCAAACAGCCCCTCATATATATCTTGTAATTGATCATATGAGAGCAACGTGTCTCTGTGTGTGTCCCGAAGGCCCTGGAGGAAGAGTTTGCCAGGAAGCTGCAGGAACAGGAAGTGTTCTTCAAGATGAGCGGAGAGTCGGAGTGCCTTAACCCCTCTAACCAGAGCCGCATCTCCAAGTTCTACCCGATCCCCAGCGTCCAGTCCACAGGTTTCTAGGAAAAAACCTACTTACACATGCACAGATCAACGCACAGGCTGCATACACACACGTGCATGTGGACATGGGTACACACACACACACACACACACACCAGCAGTAAAGACTATGTTGCCTTGCCCTCATCCTGTGAAAGCTGAAGGGTGTGAGCATCCCTTTCTGGACTTTGCTTCTGAGTCTGCAGCTCCGTTCTGCCTCATTTAGATCGTTTTGTCATTTTATCACACTATTACAGCGATTTGGGAGGAGAACTGTTATTTTCAGATTCAGTGTTGGAGTCATCACCTCAGAACCACTAAAGTGAAGTTGCTCGCTGTCCAACCTTTTTGTGATTGAATTGTTTTTATAAAGAATCCAGTGCCTGTAGAATCTGATGGGTTTTTTTTGGCTTTCGAATCCAAAATATTTTCTCTCATTTAGACATTTGCACTAAAGAAAGGATAGCATTTTTATACCACTTGAACATAATGTTGAACATTTAATTTGGTTAAATATGAAATAGAAACTATCATTTATAATTGATCATAAAATAGAATGTATTTCTGATTAAGGACATGGCGTACATTTTTAAGATCGCTCTTGTTGAAGGAATTATGATACTGTATATTTTTATTAAATTACATATCTCTGTGTTAGGATTTTAGATTGTGATACGTTAGACATTAAAATAACCAGACTAATGCATGATTTCGAAGCTTCGGAAACTTTTTCCCGCAGAAATGATTCCTTCTTTCAGGGTTTGTCTTCAGAATGCCTTCTTGCCTCAAGCGTGACTTGAGATTACTAACTAGCAACAGCGACCGTTACTTTCTTTGCTGCATATATTAGAAGAAGTGCGGAGATGGTGTTTACACCCACAAACAAAGGATCACGGTTAATTAGACACTAAGGAAATCACTGTGGCGGCAAAGACTGTCGAACAAGCATTTATGTATGTGTTTGTTGGCCTGGATGTTATGTTTTAGGTAACACCACTTTATTATTGTCAGCATTATGATTCTACTGGAGCATGATTCAGGGAGGAATAAAGACTGCAATTTTTCATTGCTGTTTATAAATCCTGGAAATTATATGACTAGAGTTATAAGTTTCCAAGGCTAGAGTCATAAAACTGACTAAGTAAATTCAAACTACAAACAACTTCAGTTCAGCTGGTTTAAACAGATGATCTGCAGTTACTGAGCTTCCTTTTGAACTTGTTACTTTGACTTCTTTTCTTCATATGCCTCTTCATGAGGTATTTTGCTATCAGGTGTATCATGGCTAGGCCTGCATGGCTTTTTCTTTCTTCTTTGTATTGAAATGATAATACTGTTTTCATTGTCATGATAGCTAATAGCCTTAACACTTCAGAAAAGCTGTATGGATATACTTTTTACTGATATGACCGCCTTTAAACTCTAGGTTTTATGCCAGCTCGCCAAATTAATGTTCTGTCCTGACAGTACAAAGCAAATCAACAAATTCATAATTATGTCTGTATTCAAAGAAAGAAAAACAGAACATGAGCTCTCAGCAGTTTTTTATTTAGACTGATGCAGTTGTAAAAACAAACATTTTCAAAAAATGGACCTGACTGGTTTAGGCCATCTTGATATCTGATGGTTAATATTATCATCTAATTTTCTTTATGATTGGCTATTGAGAGTTACAGTTAGTCAAAGGTATTTAAGAACCGAAATGTTATGTACAATAAAATGAAGGAGTGCTGTGCACCTTTTTACAAACTTTCTCAGTAGCTATTTATGTGAAACTGCAGCACCCATAGTGCAGCACCTGTACTGTAGCTTATAGACTCATACAAAAATATAATTACAAAATCCATTTTGTCAGTGCTTGTTCTTTTTGTCAGTTTGATTCTACAAAATATGGGTAAATTCATTAAATTCTGAATGTTGACTGAAAATGATGTCATTATGCATTTTTTAAAAATAAATGTATAGTTTGTAGAATGCCTGTGCAGTGCTGATTTTCATTATTCTGTAAATAAACATTTTCCTCTTGACTACAATTGTCTCTTTGATTCCCTTTTGTAACTCCTGAATTTCCCCTCTGGGGATCAATAAAGGATTGTCTTAATTATCCGGTAGTAATGAAAAGCCATGACAAAGTTTAATTCTATAACTAACTATGAGTTACAAACATAATCTGATTAGAAAATGCCCACAAGTATGAATAGGTAAGAGAAAAGTCCACTCTCCATCCAATCCCACAAAATGATATGATACCTCTTAATCCAGAAAATCAAACTAGCTCAGTTAAAGCCTATACATAGTCCCTGATTTCACAAAGAAATGAAAATACAATCAAGTCATTTATAAAAACAGATAATTTGGTGAAAAACATCCACTGAGTGTTTTAACACATTTACCACTTTTATACACACCAGACACATTCCCCTCTAAAGAGGATTTCAATACAAAAGTCCATGTACTCAGTTACAAGGCTGTTAGACACCAACAGCCCTCCTCCTTCTTTTGGTCATCACTGTGAAGTCTGAAAAAAAAAAACTGAATTTTAGTAAAACGTTGCTTAATGTGACCTGCTTTACTTTGATCATGATATCAAGATAACGTGTCAGGAAGTGACAGTGAGCTGGGAGGTGAAACTGTTAGACACTGGTCTCTTAATCTTGTATGAAGTTAACAGTGTGCTTATATTTTGAATTAAAGCTTACATGAGTAGAGTGACAACATGATTTGCTCACTGCTTATCATACAGCTACAGCTCTGATTAGCTGACATGTCCCTGAACATTATTAATGAATCACTAAGCCTGTCTTGAAACAATGGGCAGATGCTAAATGAACACTGCAACAGCCTCCCCCTGCTGCAATCAGCGATAAATGATCCCTGTACTTTGAATGTAAAACCCTCAGTCCTCCTCTTGTGTAAAAATGTATTTCAACTGGATTTATTATGAGCCTTGAACAGTTCATTTTAGATAAATCAAGCGTCGAGATATCAAATCTATCAATCAAGATCTTCCAAAATTACAGTATTTTTTGTGCCAAAATCCTCCTCATGTTCCCCAGACAGTGTTTCCTTATTGGGCTGCATATAGCTAACTTAAGCTTAACTTTAGATAATATTTGTAATAAATGAAACTGGAGATTTTCACTGATTTACATTCAAAAAGGATTAAGAAGCGATCTGTTATGGCCAGTGTGAATGGGAGGAAAGATCACAGCAAGTGAAATCTGTTTCAATGTTCATATAAGTACATAACCACTATTTTGAGACCCACCCTTCAAATATATTCTCTATGCAATGAAACCTGGCTGAATCTTTAATAAAGCAAGTATATTTGTGTTTTGACATCATTCTTACCTTGATACTGTACCTACAATTTATGAAGATGGCTCAAACTTACATTTGTTGTGTCAGTTCAAACATACATAGTATATGTATAGTGTAAGTGTTTTAGTGTTTAAATGGCAAATCAGTCTCACCAAAATAAATGACCAATTGATTAACTTTTTATCATCCAGATTAAATTATGATAATCACATTCTCTATTATCTCTCTGTAACCTTTCAGTTCTGATCTAAAAACAGCATTCTAATCATTATCGCTTACAATATCTCTTTTTATTTGTGCTTTTATCTGGAAATTAGATCAGATTTACCTTGAAAAGGTAACCCTAACCCTAACCCTTGCAAAAGCCAGGCCTGTGTCACATTATCGATCATCAAAACAAGCTGACTACTTACCTCTGTCACCTTTTTGTCCTTCTGGCCCAGGAAGGCCCCGTTCACCTGTGTCCACAAGAGTATATCCTTTAAAATTTGGTCATTTTGGAAGTGATGATAAACTGTTGTTATCGGCCAATAGCATTAAAGACATGAAAATAGTTCAAAAGAGTAGATTCTTAACTTCTCAACCTCATTTTTTCATAAGTTTCGTCAGTCTGACCAACTATAATAAATAATCATTCTGCTTTCTTCTTTGTGGATTTTAAGATATACCTCTATCTCCTTTTGGGCCTGGGTATCCCATGTCCCCTTTTTGTCCTGGTCTCCCAGGTGGTCCTTCAATGGCTCCATGTCCTGTCGAAGACAAAAACAGGTGTCAGAATTCCTATTTCTCTCATCTTCCAATTTCACCATTGTTCCTTTCACTTCTAACTTAATTAAATGTTTCTTTACTTTTGATGTATGCCACTAAATCTGTGACATTTGTGTGGGAACCAAACAATCGGCTGTATCCAGGGGGACCTGGCGGGCCAGGTGGTCCTGCCGGGCCTTGGATGACGCGTTCATTGTTATTGTGTTGGACATCATGTAGCAGACCATGAGCTGGAAAATAAGAAAGAAGTTGGAAAATATTATTAACTGGTGCTTCTTCCAGTTGTGTTTTACTGGAGATTTTGATTTGTGATTTGTAACATGGTAGTGCAATTCCTCACATTTGATGTATTCCAAGAGATCTGTGGCATTTCCATAGGAACCAAACCATCGACTCTGTCCAGGGGGCCCAGGGGGACCCTGCGGTCCTGGAGGTCCTTGGAAGACATGACTGTTGTATTCCTTCACAATATCATGCAGTATGCCACGGGCTGCAAATGAAAGAAAACTCTGTGACGCCATTGAAAACTCCTTTTGCCACTGGTTTCATTTACCCTGAGAAAATTATCAGAATCAAAGAAACTGGAAGAAAGTTATCATGAGTGAAAACCTTTACAATAAGTTTTGAGTATAAGAGGCTTGAAGTCACGCACAGTCATAGTACAAAGATACAAAGATAAAGCCCTTTAATTATAAGAGTACTTTAAGTTCATATTGGCATACATTTGATGTACTCCACCACATCCACAACATTTTCACGGGAGCTCTGTCCAGGTATTCCTGGAACTCCAGGAGGTCCTGGAGGTCCTTGAAGAACACTTTCAGAGTCTCTCAAGGTGTCACGGAGCAGACCGTGGGCTGCATGTGGAGGATAGTTAAGTTCAGAAGAGCACAGGTAGGTAAATAGCAGGCATATAATAATGACAGCAATGTTCAGAGAGATTATTGATTATTTATTTGTGATGTGGTTCATAGCAAACATCCTCTAGATCACCTACATTTGATGTAATCAGTTACTTTGACAGCCATACTGGAGTAATCTCCAGTGTCCACGTTCCAGTCTCTCGTACCAGGCACACCTGGCTCTCCTTTGTGTCCTGGGGGTCCAGGAGGGCCTGGAGGACCAGGTAGTCCAAACATAGCTCCTCTTGAACCACCACCTGAAGATAATACAACACAATATAACTTCAGAGGAGGTGACTTCTTATTTGACGCTGTTTCATATGTGATTACAATGCATATGAATTATTGAAGTGGCAGTCTTGGGAATGTCTGTGTTAAGATTGTGCCTTAATTAAACCATCTGAGTAATATTTTAAAGCTAACCATAAAACTAATCTTCAAAACATGTACATCATGTATTGCTTGTTGAATCCCATTAACCACATTAGTTCGATCTGAGTCAGAAGTCCCACACTTTAAAGCTAAATTGTATTTATACTCACTCCTGATGTATTCTTGTAGTTCTGCTTTAGGCGTCCCTCTATCAACATGCTCAGCATAGGAAACCAGGCCATGGATTTTACCAGGGGGACCCTCAGGTCCAGGAGGGCCGGGGGGTCCTGGTGGACCTTGGAAGGAAACACCTTTGGGAAAACAATTGAACAAATGCAGATGCAGACAAATTGGTAAAATTATTTTCTCAGATAAATTCCTCATGATGAATTGAGATGATGTTCTCAGTTAAGCTCACTTTGCAGGTAGTCACGAATATCTGAACTGATGTAGTTCCCATATCCTGGTGGGCCAGGTGGACCTACTGGTCCTGGTGGACCTGGTTGACCAGGGATACCAGGAGGCCCCTGAGGACCTGCAACTCCTTGATATCCAGCTATTTGAACAATGAAAGTGCATGTCTGTTAGTTTAAGATTGTTACTTGATTACCCTCAAATAGCCATACAGAGAGGAGCCAAATTAAAGGGAAAAAAGACTGATATCTTGTCTCCTAGAGGGACGGGTCACTGCAAACTAACACAAAGTTGTTTTGGTGTTCACCTTTGTCCTCTGATAAAACATTTATATCATGTTGGGAGTAGTCTCTTCCAGGATGACAATGCCCCCATCTACAGGGTAGGATGGCTCACTGGCTGGCTTGGTGTGTATGAAAATTATGTGAATCATATGCTATGGTCTTTTCTCAGTCATCCAATTGAAAACCTATGGAAGATTTTAAGCCAATGTATTAGACAGCTCCCTCTAACACCATGTCTCTTGAAGACAAAAGAAGAATGGTGTTCATACCTGCTGTGTGATTTAAGAGGTTTATAGAATCTGAACATCTTACTTGGACACTTTATGTTGGTTTTCCTTTAATTTGTCATCCTTTTCTGCATGTGAATGTAAGAAGTCATACATTGATTTTACTGGGGGACAGCAGTGTTGATATTGTGTCTTACTTGTAAATACATTTCCAGGAGGGCCAGGAGGTCCTGGGGGTCCTGGGACACCTACCAATCCCCTCTCTGGTAACAGACAGGACCCACAGTCAATTACAGTCATGTTCTCTCAACGGAATGCCTTTTTATCAGGTGACCTGTAAATTATTCTGTAACACTCACCACTCATGAGGCTGAGGACACGATCTGCTACCTCTTGAGTGTTGAATGTATAACTGCTGACACCTGCACCTCCAGGAGATCCAGGTGGGCCGGGAGGACCAACAACGAATCTCCTCACATCCTCTCCTGAACACAAATATTTTATAAACTTAAAGTCTCACATGTTGTGTTCCCAAAAAAAAGTTGCAAAATCAGTTGCAGTTTTTCACAAGGTATGATATGATATCCCCAACATTTATCATTAGTCCTATGTAAAACCTATTCAAATGTATTTTAATTTCAATATGAATAAGATTATATTGATATACTGTCACGTCTCGTCAAGTTTGTTGAGTTTTGTCTATCTGTTTCCGGTTTTATATTTGTTCTGGCATGTCTTTTATTTTGAAACCCTAACTATCCTCTCGTTTCAGGTGTCTTTACTTCCGCCCTTTGTGTGTGTTCCCGCCGGTGTGATTGTCTGCCCCGCCCCGATTGTTTGCACCTGTGATCCCCTACCTCTTGTGTATATATAGTCTGCGTCTCCCCTGTCTCATTGCCAGATCGTCTCTTACACTACCTGAAGAAGCATTGCCTTGTCTCTCGTTTTGTCTTGTCTTGGGGATCGTGTAAGATTGGCTCATTGGAATTAAACCTCATTCATTTTAAGGAAAAACTCTCTCTGCCTCGGCTTCTGCATTTTTGAGTCCTCAACCTGTGTCTGAATCGTAACATATACAAACACTGCTTGCAACAGTGTTTGTAGAAAATAATGCCAAAATTATTTACTCATGTGAACTGTATGTACACTTGGTTGTATTTGTGTCATATATTGAGCTTCTGCCTCTTTAATGTATGTCAGAAATATGGGTTTAGGATTCTAATGAGTCTCAGAGGAGACTTACGTTGTAATAGGTTAATGATGTCATTGACAGAGATGGAGCCAGGTGGGCCTGGAGGACCAGGAGGTCCTGGAGTCCCATCATATCCTCTCCCTGAACCTGAATAGACAAAGTTAAAAGGACAACAAAACTGTGTTAGAGGAACTGTAGATTGTCACATACCAACCTCCTATGTAAAAATAGATTATTTTATTTAGATCAAGATTATTATGTAATTGGTCATACTCTGGATGTAGGCGATAACTCTTTGTGCCACATCATCTAAAAGCCCATCTCCTGCAGGCGCTGGGGCCCCTGGAGGACCGGGAGGACCAGGAGGACCAGCCAGGTACTGTCTGATGCTACCACCTGCATGTCAGGACAATTTAGACTCAAACACATGACACACACGTAATAATAAATAAAGCAGATAAATACTGTTAACAACATACTCTGAAGGTATTCTGCAATGTACTGGCCCACATCCGTTGATCCAGATCCACTTCCATCTCTTCCTGGTTGGCCGGGTGGACCAGGTGGACCAGGTGCTCCAGGTGGGCCTGGCTGGGCAGGACTGAATGACCCACCTGGGATGAGAAATTTTCAAATGTGCATGTAGAAAACAACATACCAGCTACTAACAGCAATTTTACTACTATTTTAGAAGTACAATTTGCGATGACGACAGCTGAGTAATGAAACCAATACAAACTGTAGTACCCCTAATATGCTTTAGATGCTGATCTCAATAGTTGTTAGTAGTTGTTCTTTTGTGTTTGGTTTGATTTCAGCATGTTCATCTTTACTTGACAGAGGAGGCAGTCAGGAAAGAGGGGAAAGAGGAAGTGGTATGTAACACAGGTCACTAGTGATTTTCAGCTTCTTGTTTCAGTTATGTCATTATAAGAGTACACCACTGATTTTGTATTAGACCCCTTTATAACTACGAGCATCTGGTACCTCACTTCTTTAAAAGTTCACATCTCCAGGTTTGTTTTCAAACTTAGTCTTAAGCACCAAAATATATAAATAAATTTTGGTTCCCCTTCAAGTATATTGTGCAATGTTTTTGATATTATGTCTATATGTTCAATATATGTTATTATATTTACCGTGAATCCACTTCCTGTATTGTGAAAGTATATTTGGGTGAACTGCTGGTTCCAGTCCACTCATTGCTTATTGAATTGATAAAAATATCTTAGTCCATGTTTGCATTACTGACAGGTGTCCCATGTTATTTATCAGCAATAATGGCTTGCTCACAACCTTAGGGTTTCTAAAAGCAAAGAGTTAGTAAAAGATTAGGATTGAGACACCAAGTAATATACATGATTTGATATGATACACAGGATGGTCTTACCAGTGGAGACCCCAGGGACTCCAGGGGCACCAGGGACTCCTGCATCACCTGCAGGAAACATGTAACTAATATGAGACACTCCAGTGTATTCTGACTTCTTGATGACAGAAGAAACGATTCAAGGAAACAGCATAGTCAGAATGTGTTTGTGTAATTAATTTGCATTCACTCTGGATAAATCATGAGGTATAATATATCGACAGAACATTAATATTTGAAACAGGTTTGTAAGAGAGAATCTACCTTTAGGACCTTGTGGCCCCTCTGGCCCCATAGGCCCAGGCTGACCTGGGAAACCTGGCATTAAAATCAAAACACTGACTCAGCATTTGGTCAAAGAGCTTAGACATTCATCATTAACCCTGTAAACATCTTCATAGTAGCCAAATAAGTTAGTTAGTTAGTCTTAAAGGTAGTTAACAGTTACTTTAGGAAGCTAGCTTTTGATAATTCATTTTTTATTATGTTTTTTTTTTTAACACGGATATTACAGACAAAGCATAGAAAAATCTAAAGCTTAGTTGACTTTGAAGTTCCCCAAAGGTTTCAGAAACCTTGAATGTATTTCCTCTAAAATTTAAACTCAATTAGTCCATAGCAGTGTACATTAACATATATCTTTAAATTAGTCAAGACCCTAGTGGCGTATCTTCTTTATAATACGTAATGATCTATCTCATCTATGAGTTTTTGACATACCAACACCTGGTTCTCCTGGACGTCCGGGAAGACCTGGCTGACCTGGTTCACCTGAAACAATCATTATTAAATTAAGACAAATGTAAAATGTGTTTTGAAAGTCTGTCATTCCTTGATATTATCATTCATAAAAGGGTTTGATTGTTTTTTTCACCTTGGTAGCCTTGTGGTCCTCGGTCACCTAGTGAGAATGAATAATACATTGAAAAATGAGACCTGCCATATTCATTAATTAGTACTGTACATTTTGTAACACACAGACACATAATTTCAGAGCCATCTACTTTGTCAAACCTACCTGGTGAACCTTCTGGGCCTGGGGGTCCTGGAGGTCCTGGTGGTCCAGCAAAAAAGGTTTCTAAGACAAAATAGGAAAATTGCATCAAAATGTCAACCAAAGATGTTAAAGGCTAGTTGTAATGTGTCCAGTTGTCAACCTGCAATACATCTGAAAGAAGATGTCTTTCACTAACCTGATGTAGGCACAAAGCTACCAGGTTCTCCTTTATCTCCTTTTTCTCCTGGAGGTCCAGGAAAACCAACACCTGTGAGGACAGCAATATAGTTGCGGATTTAAAATCAGAGAGAGAGAGATGTTACTGTCTTGGAACTTCCTGGTACTGCTTAAATAATTCTCTATGCTGATGATATATCTATATTTCTCTCTGTCTATACTGAACGCTATTCACTTACCTGGCTCTCCAGGAGGTCCTTTGCGTCCTGGAGGACCTTGTTTAATCTCACCTAAACAAGAGCGATGGCAGCATTTGAATAATCATCTGTTTTGTCCCAAATGTGTTGAAATGCATTTGATATCTTAGGAATATCTTTGAACATACCAGGAGGACCTTCAGGACCAGGTGGTCCAGGGGGTCCTGGTGGGCCAGGAGGTCCAGCCACTAAGGCAGTTTCTGTTTGAAATGAAAAAACAAAAAATGTTGCAGTGGCCATTACTAATTACTTGTTCTTGACATTACAGCATCACTATATGGT
Organism: Terapon puta; assembly: GCA_028564955.1. Classification (NCBI taxonomy): domain Eukaryota; kingdom Metazoa; phylum Chordata; class Actinopteri; order Centrarchiformes; family Terapontidae; genus Terapon; species Terapon puta. The sequence goes on from JAOXYL010000061.1 coordinate 2,577,960, forward strand.
GTCACACCAATGTGTTAAAGAAAAAGGGTGGTACTCACTGCTTGTTTGGGAGGTACTTAAAGTTTCTGAACTTGTGGCACTGATACCAGGCTCGCCAGGTTTTCCTTGCTCTCCTCTCGCCCCCTTTTCTCCTCTATCTCCCTTCTCTCCTTTCTCTCCTTGTTCTCCCTTAGGTCCTAAATAATTTAATGAAATGTAGATTTACAGATAAAAACAATGTTTTCAGTATGTATATTGGAAATACCAACATCCATCTAACAGTTGATTCATTTCAGATGTTTAACATGTGTCAGGAGTTTGAATTTACCAGGTGGTCCTGAGATACCAGCAGGGCCAATGGGACCAGACAGACCAGGGGCTCCAGCAGGACCTGGAGGCCCAGCAGGGCCTGGTGGTCCTGGGATGGCCACAGTATCAGAGCCAACTGAACACAAAATGAGTGAGACAATCATCAGTTACACTTCACAAGGCACTGTGTTTTCCTAGGGCTTATAAGTGCACTTTGCCTGACAATGTGTGAGCAGTACAACAAGTGTTGTTGTTCTTACCAGGAGCAACGACTTTACCAGGCATTCCTGGTTCACCTGAAAGAAAATGTTATGTTAAAGTTACACAGTGAAACTATTCATCATAGACATACACTACATATATCGATAGTTGTACTGGCCATTGAAAATGGCTTTTCTTTTACGTTTTTAGTTTTGGTAAACTTTGGGGAAGAAATTCTTGTGTAGATCTTACATAAAAGATATGTTTAGAGATAAAGTGTGTGTGCAATCTTAAGTCAGTGATAGCAAAATCAGTTGGTTGGTAAGTCCACCACCTTGGTCCAGATGGCAATCTATAGATGACATTTTGTACATATAGATATATACTGTATAGTTCTCACTTATCATCAACACATCTATTTTCTTTAATTAGCAAGAGTTTTTCACAGTGAACTTAGCTGACCTCCTACAACCTCCTAACATCATTAGCATTACACAGCCCTCATAAAGAGCTGAACAGCACTAAGTGGTCGTGAAGGTAAGTGTTCAGATCCTTTGATTTCCTTTCATTGTCATGTCTTTATCGTTGCATCCAGTCCTACCATGATAATGCATGGTTAGTGTGGAAACACTTTGACTTTCATTAGAGAGGAAATTAAGCATTACCTCTGCCACCAGGCTGTCCTGGATTTCCAGCAATACCTGTTGAAACAGATTAAAAAACAAATATTAAAACATACATAACCCAATCTCCAGAGAGAGTAAAATGATTTTGATATATTCTCATACCTGGAGGTCCTTGAATTCCAGGAGAGCCTGATGTAAGAAACAACAGTAACTACATCAGACTTACTTTCTTCAATCAGTTCAAAATATGCTATCCAAAATTCCCCAGAAAAAAATCTGACAGATTAATATAGCTGGACACGTTTACTGTACCTGGGGGGCCAACATCTCCAGAAAGCCCAGGCGGTCCTCTCACACCAGGAAGTCCCATTGAACCTGTTTCACCTAAATTTTATATAAGGAAACTGTATTTAACAGAACAATAATTTCCTGAACAACTGTGATAGATCTTTCTTTTCTTTGGCAGCAGCTGCAGAGGTTGCATTTCTAGCACAAGATTAAACCCTGTCTGCTGACTCTTTCTTTGTATGTTTTATCTCTGCATTGCTCACTTTGCCAAGTCATTTGATGTAACTGACTTACTGATGACAAAACCATTAATCTCATAGCACTGTTGGTCACATGACACATTTCACTCTAAACATATCTGGAGATACAGTCCTCATTTAATCTTTCTGCTGTGTTGTTATGGTCTTAGACTGTTATCGGGATCTCCTGTTTCATTTTACTACTGTTGTGAAGTTCTCTCTTCACCTGCCATTCCTTTAGATCCCTTTGGTCCAGCAGGACCTTGCGGTCCAGGTTGTCCAAGTTCACCTTTATTCAAGAAAACAGAATATATTAAAACTGAGTGATACCAATTTTGATATGAGCATTTGAAATCAACCATTTCAGACTCTCTAAATGTAATTTACAAATCCTAAAACAATCTTATGATATATGAATGAAATGAAAAATACAAAATAATTATTAATTTGTGTGTTAGATAAGATTGTTTGGAAAATAAGTTCACAGACACCACCCTACACATTTAATAGCTACTGTTATGTGAAGTGTGTTATTATTAATTTTGGCATGAGAAAAAGTGTAAAGTTATCCTGGGATACCTGCTGGCCCTCGTGATCCTCTTTCTCCTTGGTCTCCTTTGGTTCCTGGCAGCCCTGGTGTTCCTCGATCACCTGCATTAAAAACATTTATATCAATGTAGTTAATGTATTAATCAGTGTTCTCCAGTAACATAGTAACCAATTTATTTCTCACACTTTTACATGTATTCTAAACCTTGATTTTTGAAAGGTATTTTTTAAAGACTGTGCACTATTGCTGAATGTTTTGGTCATGAAAATTAAAAGACGATGAATCCTAAAAGGTACCCTTTGCTCCCGGAACTCCTGCGTCACCCTGGAAACCCTTTGGACCTGGAGCACCTGCAGACATATATTACACATTTAATACATGACTACCATCAAACCAAAGAACATAATATAATATTTAAAAATTCAAAATGAAAATCTTGTTGAGCCTTTACCATGTATTCCTGGGGCACCATGCTCCCCATTGGCACCTGGATCAAACAGGGAGAAAAAATATTATTTATTATTTCCTACTAAAAAAACACATGTCAACTTAAGAGATGACTCTCCACCAAAAATTCTAATGTAATTTCTCCTCTTTCCATCGCTGTCCATTTAATTTTAGTATTAGTGGAAGTCAATGTGAAACTTGTTATGAACAGAAACATTTTATGTATGTGTTTATGCATACATGGAATAAACAGCAAACCCTGATTTCCAGTTTTTTAATTGTTACCGTATTTGGCCTATAATGCAATCATGACTTTTGACTTTACCTTTTGGCCCCACAGGTCCAGCAGCACCAGCAGGACCAGGACGTCCTGGCTCACCTTGAGATCCTGTCAAAACCAGGTTTCATTATAAAAGGCTGAACAGCCAAGTAAATGTCTTTCCATTATTCCAAAACAATTTTCTACCTCTGTCTCCTTTCTCTCCTAAACCTGGTGGTCCAGCCTCTCCACGGGGGCCCATTGCTCCCTCCCGTCCCCTCTGGCCCGGCGGTCCCTCTGAACCTGGTTCGCCTGCACACAAGGAGAAGAGGCTCAGTCTGTGTTTCGTCTTTCCTACTTATCCTCAAAAAACAATGAAAATGATCCCTAATAAAAAGTACCTGCACTTCCCTTTGGTCCCCTTGGCCCGTCCATTCCTGGGTGACCCATCTGCCCAGGGGGACCTAAAGAAATAATATACAGAGGGACCTGTCAGTGAGTTTGTCATCTCTGTGGGTGGAAGAAAAACTTCAACACATTTGCCACCAGTCTTACCTGGTAGACCAGGGAAACCGCTATCTCCTGCAAAAGACCATTATGAAGTTCATAAAGCTCGGTTCATATATCATTCAGGGTTGATAGCCATACAAAAAATAGCAGAAGTATAGAAGTATATAGAATAAATATAGACATGCAAGACAGAACCAAACCTTTTAGTCCTAGTGCCCCTGGATCGCCTATAACGAAACACCCAGCATTATTATGGATATCAGCAAAATATAATTTTCTAAAAGATTTGATGATTTGTGGAAACATGCCTTTAGGTCCTGGGTCTCCTCTCTCTCCTTTCAGTGAGTATGCAAGTGTGTCTAAAAGTAGAAAAAAAATTGGAATCAATTACATTTCAAGAGGTTGTTCCACTGATGGATGATTTGATAGATGAGTAATGTGAAGATATCTCAGCAGTGTGTTTAACCTCTTAGAGCATCTGAGCGGAGTTCAGCCCTGACCAGCTGATGGACGGTTCTCTGCAGAGCAGCGCTGTCCTGTCCTGGTCCACTGCCTGCACCTCCCCCTGGGCCAGCAGCTCCCAGGTTGATCCCATTGTCAGAGCGGGTCAGAGTGGAGCCAGAAGAACTCCTGTCGATGTATGACGAGTCTAGTGGGTCGATGATGTTGATGCCAGAGGAGGCGGACAGGCGGCTGGACCTGGCTGACGTGGTGCCAGTGATGGCCTCGAGAGCATCAACACGGCCCTTAAGGCGTTTCACTTCTTCAGCTGTGAGGCCAAAGAGAAGATGACCGTCATGTGTAGATCACTGTCAGTGACCCCTATGAGACTGAATGAGGTGCTGCAAGAGAATATGCCTTACCTAAAGCGATGAGTCCAGCGAGGACGCCGAGGAGGAGGAGCAGGCTGAGCAGGAGGCCGAGCAGCCACTTCCACCAGCTGCAGCAGGAGCAAAAGCCAAAGCCTGATTCTTTTTCGCTGATCTCTGAGAAACAAAAAAGTCAAAAGGTAGGCTTGTATTGTTCTCTCAAGATATTAAGAAAACTGGATGCACCACAGGGGCAAGAAATTATTAATATTATCACCATCACTAGTGCTATTTACTTATTGCGCCTTTAGTACTTAAGTGATGGTAATACATTTGGAGACGTTTATAATAATTTTATAATAGAGTCAAGTCTCTTATGTTTCATAATTTTCAAAGTTTATAGTTCTCTTATGGACTTTTACTATAGACTCTAGGAACTTCAAAGAGCAAAAGATGTTGTCTAGTTCATCAGCACGTCAAGATGTATACCAAATAATCTACTATTGCACATATTATTGTACAATAACATGGACCACATCAAGTCATCAAACTTCTTAACATTCTTCTTATGTAAAACCTATTGTGGTTGTGGATATAGTTGTTGGTGGGGATTTGGCAAGATTTGATTATAAACCTGGGTATATATCAGACGAAAAGAAAAAAAGTAAAAAATAAGACTACTAACAGTACCTGCATAGGTGGCTTTGTCTTTTGTGGCAACTCTTTGGGTTGCAGCTTTAAAAAATGAAAAAGCAAATAATTACATATCTAACAAGAAACAAAAAATATGAGATGCAGCTAATTAATAATATGATGTATATCAGTTTACATTTAGCATCTGTTCCTTCCTCCGATGTGCTGGAGAACTTCTGTTTCTCTCTCTTCAGTGAGTCCTCAGAGTAGGTAGCTACAAAACAACAATTAAGCTGTCAGTGTCACTGATAGTATGTAGAAAATGGTCAACAAGTATACATCTTTGGTGATTTTTTAAATTGCAGAAGTAACAAACGTAGTTACGGCACTCAGGAAGTACAGTCATGTTGGTGAAGCAGAAGCAGAATCAGTATGAAGTATTACCAGAAGTACTAGAAGGTGCTGCAGACATGAACTGCTTCCCAGTGTCTTTGGTCATGACCAGCCGCTCTGTCTCCTTCTTGACAGGAGCATTCTCCTTCTCGATCAGCACAAATTTGAAGTCTTTGCCTGAGGGCTCGTCATTAATGGGACTGCTGGGTCTCACTGTGAGAAACAACAACATGATGTGAAAATCTCAAATATAATGAAGTGTGCACTGAAATGAATGACCATCAGGTTATTGGCACATTTCTAAGTTATGTGTACAAAGAAACATTAAAAGACAATCACAGGTATGAATCATGGTTAAATGATGACAGTCATAGACATCCATACTAAATGCTTTAATTTCCAATTCAAAATGTAACTGTATGATGAATGTGTAAAGTAGGGGTGAGTATTATCTAACAGAAGTGAATTAAATCAACATGTGTTGAAACGTCTGTGTAAACATTTAACTCCTCACCTGTGGTGGTGCCAAGTCCAGCACTAGACACATTTTTCTGCACACCATAAACTGTTAAGCGACAAACACACACATTTGCACAGTGAAAAATGTTATAGCACTTAAATAGCACTAAAACTCATTCACAACTTTTATATAAACTGCAGTGTTTCTTTCACACATCTCAGGTGCAATGGCATCTCTTGGGTAGACCTTACTAGGAAACTGTAAAAACCTTTCCTTTTACTTGATTTCTGTTGTTACAGTGAAATGTTATCAGGTGACTATGAGAAAATATGTGGGTATTTTGTGATCTAAACCTTGGCAGTGCATCACTGCATTACCTATCTGTGTGTCTGATGCAGTGGGAGAGAGGACAGCAGGGCTTGTACTGGCCAAGTTATTCTGAACGCCATACACAGGACCTGAGACAGAGAGAAAAACAACATGTTGATCTACTGCCAGTGCCAGGCAGAGGATGTGAAATCCCAGCAGGTTGTGACATGACAGGAAAAGGCTCACCAGTGCTGCCAACAGACAGTCCACCATTCACAGAGGGAGAGCCGAGAGTCAGGTTGTTCTGAAATCCTCCTGCACATCACAGAACAGAGACAAGTCTTATTCATTATTATAATTATCATCAAAATAAAAACTTACATTCACCTCTCTAACAATAAATAAATCTCCATTTCAAAAACACGTATAACTTTGGTCACATCCAGAGTTCATTAGTCTCTAGTCTATGCCACAGTGAGACATTAACTGAATAGACTGATTGACTGTGGACAGCAACAATAGCTTTGCAATACAAAATGTTAGGTTTTCAATAAAATGCCTTAATGCAATGCATTTTTTGTGGGCGTCTGCTTTCTGTGGTATTTTAAAATAGTCATTTTTGTTTCTGCAGAGCAGCGCTGTCCTGCTCTGCCACCTACACCCCGCATTTACTGAGGTTAGTTTAGAGCAGGAACACACTACATATAGAAGAGGAAGCTCATGTCTGAGTGTCATTTTTTATGTTGATAAAGGCTAATTAGACTGTGGTTCAGTCGATTTGAAAGGGACAGTTTACAGAAATGGAAAATGGAAAAGCGACTTGTTGCCATGCAGATAGTTTCATAATGTGCCATGGTTTTCAGAAATCAGATTTTGAAACCCAGTCCAACTGAGGTGACTCAAATTCTATATGTACTACTCAAAGTATTCAACATGTATAAAACTGTACTTCACAGTCGGGGGAGTTTTTGTTGAAAATATTTTCTAAAGTCTGTGACTAAACAGGACATTGCTTCTGGAAAGTTGATACTGACATTTTTCATTTGTGATTTTTAGTTCTTTGAGCGACACAAACCAAGCTTAAGCATTGCACAGGTAGAACAGAACATGGCAGTATTTTTGTGAAAAACACAGAGCCCTTTTGAGTGTCTGACATCTGAGAACTGGTTACTGATGTTATTGGTTCATATATGACTGATCTGACTGGTATTACTGTTTGATGAAAGTAGGGGTGAGTATTACCTGACACAAGTGAATTAAATCAACGTGTTTTGAAATGTCTCCGTAAACATCTAACACCTCACCTGTGGTGGAGCCAAGTCCAGCGCCAGACACACATTTATTTGCACACAGTAAACAGTAAAGTTAAAAAAAATGTTAATTGACCTGACTGGTAGAGGGCAGAGGTAGTGGACAAGTTGTTGGGGTTGGTATTGTAACTGTAGCTGCTGCTCACACCGCCAGACCAAATGCTCCCATAGTGGTCTGGTAGGAAAATAGTGGAGAGTGATACAGAATATGTACCGTAAACCATCAAACATATTCCAGAATGTTAAGAAAATAGCACAAAAACTCAAACTTGAGGTCTGGTGTTAACTGTTCTTTTTTTATCAAATGAATTGTGTGATCGGTTGAACCTGCGCTGGAGCTCTCAGACATGGTCCTGGTTTCCACGCTGGCCTTCTTGGGGATGGGCAGTGTGTTGTTGGGGGACTGAGTGGGGCTGGTGCTGGTGGAGCGGTTTCCTCTCAGCAGACGCTTCACGTCGTCCAGCTCCGTCCCTGCACAGCAGAGCTCACAGTGAGCATTGAACGGAGGACAGCTCTGTCTCCACTTACCATTCACTATTTCATGATTACACTTAAATGCACATACACGTGATGCACTGCTGCATCACATGTATCTTTTTTTTCAGCATCAGATATATAGACATGTTTGACCATGAAGAGTCACACTCACAACTTGCTGGTGGAGAAGCACTCTGAAGCCTGGTTCTGATCTCACTCTCTAAAAAAAAAACAGTTCAATAAATATTGGAATTGCTTTAACCTATGATAACCTAAAAAGTTAAGGGCGAACCTAGAATGTAGTTATTTGCATTGTTGTGTAATTTGTTGTGTGCACAGTGTACCTCTGCTCTGAGTTCTTCCCCTTGAACTTGAAGTTGCACTCGAAGTGCCTTAAAGAAAAAAAGAATGAATTCATTTACGTCGCCCTGCCTTCCAGAGAAAAATCTGACATTCACAAAAAACTTACCATACTCCTTCCTGTTGTACTCTGGAGAAGAGTTTGCGCTCGAACTTTCTGTAACATGATGACAAAATAAAGATCAGATGAACTTTCAGTTATTTCCTTGAAATGCAGTGAAATAGTGCAGACCATCATTCAAATGAATGACTGACCATCAAAGACCTCTGAGAAAGCTGTTGCCATGGTGCTCATGCTCTTCCTCTCCTTTGGAACAGGCGAATAGGTGGCTGCTGAGGACGATCCTCTCTTCGCTTCCCCAGATCCTCCACCACCGTAGCTGGTCTTTGTCACTGATGAGACAGTCACAGCACCCAGACCCCCTTCTCTTTGCCCTTCTATGCCACCACTCACGAACCCAGAGGACTTACTGGACCCCCCTCCGGCGGCCCTGAACGCTGCCCCTGAGCCCCCCGAAGCTGCTGAACTCCCTCCAGCAGAGGACCCAGCAGAGGAGGCTCCTACAGTAGTGATACTGATGGCCCCGGTCCCCTTGCTGGCTCCTGATCCACCGGAGCTGTTGGCCTGGGAGCTGCTGGACGTGATCAGAAGTGAGCTGCTCGTGGTGCCAGAGCCCCTTGATGCCGCTCTCCCACCTGACGCCCCAGCACTCAGAGAAACATCGTCTAGGGGAAAAGAAGGCGAATTAGAAGGAAGGATCGTACCACCTCCTTATTATAGGTCTCTGTGATCACTTATTCAGTGTTTTGTTTGAATGTCATCGCTGTGTTCTTCATTTCATCTCTGCAGGGCTCGTGTTGTTGAAGCCCTCATCAAATACTCAGATGACACTGCCTGCTGGGGCTGAGGATGGGGGACATGAGGAACTTAATTGGACACCAATTCCATTTCCAACGACAAGACTGCACTGGCAAAGTTAAAATTTGACCTTCAACGTGAATACCTAACTTTTTTTTTTTTGTTATCAAATAACATTCCTTCGCTAAGCCTCGGCGTGCCTGGTGGTGCGCCTGAACATGCTTTATTCCTCTATACCATCAAATGCTTCACTCTCATATCAGCGTGATTTATGACTCTCACATACATTGCTGCTGATGGTGCTGCCCAGGGTAATAATCCTTTTATCTAATAAAAATGATGAGCTTTCACCTGGGAACCTGACTGGCTTCTATCTCCCTCTAGTGGCCAAATATGATATTGTGTCACCTGAATGTCTTTGCCAACTCCAACATACTT
>JAOXYL010000061.1:2692672-2705444 GCA_028564955.1 Terapon puta
ATTTTTGTCGTTTACACTCTCCATTTTCACATTTTTTCAGAAACCACGTCTTCTGTGATGGATCTCCAAGCCTGTCTTAAATCCACGCTGAAGCACAAATATCAGAGACTAAATGATGTCTCAATACTTCCTCCAAGACTGGGCTATTGGGGGGTCATGCCCGACTCCATGTTATCTAAGGTGGGGCAGCATGAGTTCAGATATGTTGACAAGTCGGACCTTCATACTTGGCTTGTCTCTAAATCTGTCTCACTCGCAGATATTTTATTATGCGACTGCGGTCATGAGGGCAGCAAACGAACAGTAATCACTTTAGGAGTGTGTGGAGTTGGAAAAACCACAACAGTGCAGAGTTGTGCTCTGGAGTGGGCCGAGGGGAAAGGGTACCACGACATCAACCTCTTGTTTCCTCTCACATTCTGGGAGCTAAATGTGCTAAAGCAGGAACTGAGCCTAATTGAGCTTCTCCAGACGTTTTACCCTGAATTGAAGGATCTCAATGTTTCCAGCCTACATGAAAACAAAGTGTGGTTTGTCCTTGACGGTCTGGATGAGTATCGTCTCCCACTTAATTTCAACTGTCCAGCAGTCACTGATGTGTCTGAGTCGTCTACAGTAGATGTTCTAGTAACTAATCTGATCAGGGGAAATTTACTTCCCAGCGCTCACATATGGATAACAACCCGACATGCTGCGGCAACAAAAATCCCTAATTGCTATTTGCTTAAAGAGACTGAGGTTCAAGGGTTCAGTGATGAACAGAAGGACCAGCACATCAGGACAATTATCGGTAATGATGACCTGGCAAACAAAGCCATCAACCATGTAAAAATATCAAGGAGTCTGGACTTCCTGTGTCAGATTCCTCCAATCTGCACCATCATGGCAACTGTGCTGAAGAACCATGTAAAAGCAGATGATGGGTTTAAAATCAATCCTTTGAATCTAACCCAGATTTACACAAATCTAGTCAAAGGGTCAAACTCAGACATTCTTGCCAAGCTGAAAAGACTGGTGCTGAGTGAGATGAAAGATGGCAATGTCATGGATGAGTGTGATCTTCCAGGGGCTGACTTAAGTGTTGATGAAGTGTCAACTTTCTCCAAAGAGTGCCCACTTGTGTTGCGAGAAGAGAAAGGGCTGCTTGACAACACACGCTTTCGCTTCGGTCACTCCAGCATTCAGGAGTTCTTGGCTGCCTCTGCTACACTGGACGACCTTCAGGCAACTTCTGCCGTCTCTGCTTGTTGTCGGTCTCTGGTGGACCAGGTGCTGCAGTTCGCTGACGGGAGATTCGATGTTTTCCTTCGCTTCATCTTCGGCCTCATCAAGGAGCGTGGTGTGTTGGAACCCGCAGATCAGCTGTTTCACTACACCAAGAATAAGATCCTGGTTAACATTTTGTCTTACAGTGCTGTGAGTCTCTTCCACTGTCTGAGGGAGTATGACCGCCAAGCTTTACTGGACGAAGTCAAGTACTTTTTGAAGTATAACAGCACTCCATTCCACATTAATTGCCCGCCAATAAATTGGACATTCATGAACCAAAGAGCCAGAGCCTTTGAAGGGATGCAGGATCATTTTGAGATGCAAGTGCCCATGAGATGTGATGAAAACCTGCTCAGGCATATACCTGCTGTTCTGAAATCCAGCAAAGCCATGTAAGTTTGTACCTGTCAGACTCATAGACATACATTTAATAATATTTGGACATTTAAACAATTTATATGGCATTGACTTTATGTTGCAGCAGAATTATTGCGAAAAAAGATGTTGCTTCACCCGAATGACAAAAAATATATATATTTCTAAGTACCAATTGTAGTAAGACAGAAAAAAGCAGGTGTATGTAGCCAGACTTTGATATATCAACTTCTAAGACTTCAGTGATTCCTCTGGATAATCCTTGTTCCTGGTGTCCTTACATTTTAATACAAAATTTCTGTGCTTTAAGCACTTTGAACAAAGCTGATACGCAGATATGTATAATGTTTATCAAAAGATCAGGCTGGCCTTTTGTAACATTTTTCTGAATGTCAACAAATCCCATGAAAAAAACCTGGACATTCTTCATGATGATGTAAATCTCTTTAAAATGGCTCATAAATATATAGTTTAATTTTTGTAAAAACACACCCAGACACTGTAGTTTTTGATGATTCGCTCAAATTTATTCTGGACTACTGCCAGCTTTATATTCACACACATTTTGCTGTGAGACTTTGGGGCACTTGTTAATGGGATTAGTTCCATGGGATGTGTTAAATGCTATATAATTTGTTGTGCCCATATTTTGCCATTGACTCCCAATTTCTTGCAGGCTGCGATTCTCCAACCTGACAGATAAGTGTTGTTCAGGCTTGGCAGCAATCCTGAGTACAGAGGAGTCATACCTGAGGGAGCTGGACCTGGGATACAACAGCATCGGTGACAGTGGAGTCAGGACACTTGTGGAGGGGCTGAGCCATCAGAACTGCAGACTGAAAACACTCAGGTTGCATGGCTGTGGGGTGACCTCACGTGCCTGTAAATACCTGGCCACGGTTCTGAGACAGTCCTATAAACTGAAGGAGTTGGATCTCAGTAAGAACGAAATAGGAGATGTCGGACTCCGACACATTGCAGATGGTTTGAGATCTCCTGAATGCTGGCTGAAAACACTCAAGTAGGTGTTTTACCACCATAGAAATGTGCACATCAAATGATGATGATAAAATAAGATGTATAAGATAATTTTTTTACTCATCAAATAAATATTTAAGAAGAGAATATTTATGTCAGAATAGTGAAAGAAAATTCAGAATTGGGCACAAAACAAAGTGACCGCAAAATGTAAGTGAAACTGTAGCTGTAAATGAAATTCTAAACTAAATGTGTTCATTATAGACAGTCAGATTTCAAATGTTTTTCATTTTTATTGTAGACTGTCACAGTGCAACATTGAGCAGAAGGGCTGCTCGTACCTGGCCTCTGCTCTGCAGAAGAACCCCGAGAGCCACCTGAAAGTGTTGGATCTGAGCATCAATATGATCAGAGACAGGGGGGCCAACGTGCTCTTTGAAAGATGTGATATCTCGCAGCTGACAAAGTTGGAGTGAGTATGACTCGAAATAACTGCCCTCCAGTGCTGCTTGTCAATGTACATGTGTGGATGTCACTTATCCGGTAACACTTTGTATGTCTTCACCCCTCTGGTTGGCAGGATGTACCACTGCGGCCTCACTGCTTCAAGCTGTGAATATATCGGGGAAGCTCTGAAGGTTGAAACCAGCAATCTGGTGGAACTCAATTTGAGCAACAACAGCTTGAAAGATGACGGGTTTGCCCTCATCTGCAAAGGCATGTATGCATGGCGTAGTCTGGAAAAACTCAAGTAAGGACCCCTTATTTTTATCGTCTTTCTCCTTTGAAAAAACAGAATAGATAGATTTTATTGTTAACTTCAGTGTTCAGTTTGTGTGTTTATTCTTGTCCTTCAATACTCAGTTAAGAATACTTATTTACATTTGTAACTTTATATGCCTGAGAAGTGTATTAATGACATTTTCTCTTTTCCCCCTCAGTGTTTCAAGATGTGGAATCACTGGTACATGTTGCATGTACATTGCAAAGGTCCTGTATTCAGCCTGGGAGCTCTGCAGTGGGTGGTTGCAAAAAACAAACTGGCAGACAGTCAAGCTGAGAGACCTTGACCTCAGCATGAACTGCCTCCGAGACAAGGGAGTCAAAGAAATGTCAGCTGAACTAATGAGTCCATACAGCTATCTGCAAACTCTCAAGTAAATCATTTTCAAAACGGAATTTCTCATTCACAGATGTTGTCGTGTTAGAATTATGCCAGAGCATGATTTTTTTTTTTTTTCAGCCTGAGTCACTGCAGCCTGACTGACGACTGTTGCTCAGCACTTGCAGCAGGACTGGCGTTAAAAGAGTGCAACATCAGTGAGCTGGACGTGTCTGGTAATGACCTTCAAGACAGAGGAGTGAAGAAACTCTGCATGGGACTCAGAAGCCCTGATTGTAAACTTACAACATTATCGTAAGTTCATTTTAAAATTATAATCACTTCCCAAAGAATTCCCAAATAAATGTCACAGACTTTTGCTTTTCTCAGTCAAAACATGGATCCAGATAAGTATGCACATGTCCTGTAGGCTGCAGGCCTGTTTCTTTTAGAATGAATGAAGAGGACTGTCCTATTTACTAGTGCATTCGTGTTTGGCAGTAGTCTGAGTGGGCTGCTGCTATGTATGCAAATCAGTAACAAAGCCAAAAGATCTGAAGATTAAGATAGTCGTACTGATGATACCTAAGTTTCAAAGTCAGTATGTAATAAATACTTTTAATAATGCACATTATTTCACTGCAGCAGCTGTAGTAAATGCAGCATTTTAAGAGCTCTGCTTTAAAATACAGCATGAAAATACTCCTCCTTGATCCTTGTTATGTCACAGAATAAACACTGGTAAACTATAAAATAAAACAATGATATCTGCAGGTATTTATCAGTAGTCTCAGTTGTGTACATATGTACAATGAACTATTATCTTCTCATGAACGTCTGTCTCTCTCTCCAGACTGAGGAGCTGTGGCCTGAGCTCAAGGAGCATCTATTTCCTGACCACTGCCCTGCAGTCAAACCCTCAACACCTGGTAGAGCTGCACCTGATGGGCAACAATCTGGATGACTCAGGAATCAGGCTGCTAATGGAGCTGACGAAGAACCTGAAATACTCCTTACACACGATAGAGTGAGTACTCATATTGATGATTTAAAAATGGAATGCTTTATCGATAATATATCACAGAGGGTATTCCTGTCTTGCTTCCGTACCTTCTTCTCTGGTCTTATTACTAATGCAGTTCAGACTACAAGTGAAGTAATTTTCACATTCAGACTGAATCCCAGAAGCATTCATGTGCCCTGTTGTTATTTTCTTATCTTTCAGTGTCTCAGCAGACTGAGGAGACGGGCAGAAAGCAGATAGGAGGACACACAGTCCTTGAGCTGATTTTCAGACCTTGTACTTGTACAGCGACACTGAAAGATGTGTGCCTATTCCCAAAATGTGACTTTACAGCAAAGGACTGTGAGCGCTTCAAGATGATTTTTTGTTATTTCTTTTTTATGTTAATGTATTTCTTGTTTTATGCCGTGTGTTGGTGTTAAACGAGGTTCTCTCAGGTTGCGGCGCGCAGATTATGATGTCGATCAAAATATGACGATGAAGTATAACTTTTTTTTCCACAAAAAATGCGCCTGCAGTATTCTTGTTTTGTATCACACCACACAGCTGTGGTGATTTGTCATCCGTGTGAGCAGAAATAAAGCTCCCCCCTGTGTTCAGAGCCGTGCAGCCTCGCCTCTGTGTAGCATTACAGCTCCACCTAGCGGCCGCTTCTGCTCAGTGCGGGCAGTGACGCGTTTGACGCCGGCTGACACAGCGGTCCGAGCCGTGTCAGAGGCAGGCAGAGCGGAGAGGACCAGCATCCTCCGGGTCAGCCCTGAGCGCACCTCTCACAGCAGGAAGCCAAGGTAGGACCCGGGACACCATCACACCGTCCTCCAGGGTCGACAGGAACAACTTACACGTGTTTTGTGCGCATGTTGCCGAAGGGAACGTGCGCCCTATGTGTACTTATGTGCGCAGTGGAAATGTGTGTTAGTGAAGTGCGTTGTGGCTTTGATGTCGTGGTAATTTGATCAGGGTGAGCGGTGCCAAAAAGTGCAGAGGAGTGTGTGTGTGTGTGTGTGTGTGTGTTGGCGCAGGCTGCCTGTGTGTCGTTGTAGGCCTGTGTGGCGCAGTTTCAGCGGACAAACGCTCCACCTGACAGCGCCGACTGAGACCCATCATCGTCCTGCTGATCCAGTAAATACACAGAGCCCGCAGAGTCCGCATGTCACACCAGGGGGGAGGCTGCACGGCCTCACTGGGACATTTTGACATGATGACTGCACGTAAACTTACTTAAGGGAGAGCCAGAGGAGCTGAGGAGGCTGTGTGTGTGTGTGTGTGTGTGTGTGTGTGTGATGAGAGCAGGTGTCAGGGCTGCCCGTGGTGTTTGCCCTCAGACTCCTCTAAACAGAGCAGCACACAGACAACAACCAGGCAGCCCCGAGCTGTGTTACATGTGGACAGAGAAAGTTGAGTAACACACAATAAAGTGTCCTGACTGAGCCGCGCGCGCCTGTGTGTGTGTGTGTGTGTGCGCGCGCCACCATGGGAGTGACGCATCAGCTAACATAAAGCTAAGCTAACTCACGAATTATCCTCGGGAAACGGGATACATAAGGTGAGGGGGGAATTTATTATTATTATTATTATTATTATTGTTATTATTATTATTATATGCCTCTTTTTTCAGCGATATCATTTTGAGAACATTAAATGTTTAATAAATTTAATTAAATGTGCCAATTTAGCGTCATGTTAACTTTGAGGTTTGCTGGTGATACAATAAGGTGACACGCAATGAATTTCTCAATCGATAAATATGTAATATGGTGTTAATATTCTAACTAGTACATTACCTGAGATGGTTTATCTGTTTTCTGGGTTTCTGTGATGAAGTAATGTTTGGCTTTAGCTCAAAAGGGCGCCAATAAAGCTAAAGCTAAAGCTAGCTGGAAATGGTGTAAGCGCACATTCAGAAAGTGCTCAGGGAAGTAATTTCGTATTCTTTTTTGGATGTGACAAGGTGCTTTATAGATAGATAAGAGGCTTAATTACCGCCTGGGTAGAATTAGTTGTAAATAATCCTGTATAAAGTTGATCTGTTTGTAGGTGCAAATAGAAAAAAACAGAATAAAGGCTCACCTATAACATAAATAAAGATATTATAAAGGTTCATTGCTCAGGTCAGCATAAATACGTTCAAAGAAGCCTTTAAGACTTTTTCAGGGAGTTGATTCTCCTTTTTGTTCGTTGAGGATTCATTTTCTCCAACTGCATCACTGGGCTGGGAGCCCGTCGACGTTAAATGAACTTTTAACCAAATTTAATGCCATCACTAAAGAAAATGCTGCGCCAGCTAACTTCATTTAATGATAGCCACTGCAAAGTTCAATATCATCCGCTGTCTCACGCGTAAATCTATTGAACTGAAAAAAGGATTTTGCTTACTGACGCTTGTGTTTGAATTTCACCACAAACACGATGACACAGGGGTTTTTCTCCTCGCTATCAGCCTCATGCGAGCATCTGTGCAGACCTGAGATCAGCTGAAATCAACGTGAAACCCTAAAGTACGCTGCATTTCTGGAAAACACTTGCGAGCGCAAGCGGTCACCTTTTCTCGCTGTACAGTCACTGCTGTACCGAACACAGGGGAAGCACACAGGTAACCAACTGTATGTATCAGTTAATTACTGTTGTACGACACAAATAAAGTTTCAGGTTACAGCAGCGGCTTTAACGCCCACTGCTGGTTACATCTTTACTGGTCATGGTGCGGGTGTCTATGAAGGAGTGATGGTTGCGTCTCAGTTACTACATGCTGCTGATTCTTGTTTGCCGGGATCTCACAGTGTCTCCCAGGGTGAGCTGCTATGGGGAAGGAGAAGCTCCACATAAACATTGTGGTGATAGGACATGTCGACTCAGGCAAGTCCACCACCACCGGCCACCTCATCTACAAGTGTGGAGGCATTGACAAGAGGACAATTGAGAAGTTTGAGAAGGAAGCTGCTGAGGTACGTGCTATTATGTGATTATGCAATAACTTTACATTATATACTGTTATTGAATTGATAAAACATTGGGGAAACATTGCGATAGTTTCATCTGCAGACAAGACATCCTGCAGCCACTTTCAGCTTATTACAATCTTACAGAGTAGTAAGAACAGTACTGCACGCCAGTTATAAGGATGACCTTCAGTGACACTTGGTCAACTTGATTATGTAACAGGACTGTTTAATTGCAAAAGAGTTTGTTTAAAGCTGTTTAATTTTTTGCAGTTAAAGCTCTAGTACAGGCGTTGGATGAAGAGATCCGTCAGTGTTGATGTGGACGTTACATGTCTTAATCTTACTTTCCCTTCCACATCCTTTAGATGGGAAAGGGCTCCTTCAAATATGCCTGGGTTTTGGACAAACTGAAGGCGGAGCGTGAGCGTGGCATCACCATTGACATCTCTCTTTGGAAGTTTGAGACCAGCAAGTACTACGTCACCATCATTGATGCTCCAGGACACAGGGACTTCATTAAGAACATGATCACTGGGACCTCTCAGGTAGAGGGAAAGACGGGCAGACAATGAAGGAATGTACGATACGGAGATGAAAGTGCAAAAGAGGAGGGAATTCGCATCTTCCTCTCTCTGTCCTTCCTCCTTTCAGGCTGACTGTGCTGTGCTGATTGTGGCTGCAGGAGTGGGTGAGTTTGAAGCTGGCATCTCCAAGAACGGGCAGACTCGTGAACACGCCCTCCTTGCTTACACCCTGGGAGTGAAGCAACTCATTGTGGGCATCAACAAGATGGATTCTACTGAGCCCAACTACAGCCAGAAGCGCTACGAGGAGATTGTGAAGGAAGTCAGCACTTACATCAAGAAGATCGGCTACAACCCGGACACCGTGGCCTTCGTGCCCATCTCTGGCTGGAATGGGGACAACATGCTGGAACCCAGCCCTAATGTGAGTCTTCAGTGAGACCCAAAATATGACATTTTGACAACATTAACAGATGCTGGTGTTGGGCAGTACTTTCTGATTCTACAGTTGGCCACCATCAGCTTAACAACTGGAGATTACTGATATGTTTTCTGAGGCGTTTGCATATAATACCTGACTTTTTCCCTCCTCCCTTCCATTGTTCATCATCATTCAGTGATTTAAAAATCTTCTACCAAAGTCTTAAATTGACTACAATTCATGCTCACAGTAGTTATGTTTTGATGCTGAACTCGGTGGTCTTGCTGAGCCTTGCCAGCTCCTGGCTTCAGTGGGCCAACTATGGCCAACTGCTGGCAATGAAGGGAGCAGTATGGGAACAGCACCACTTTCAAAGTTAGATCATTGATTCGATGATCGGGGACAATAAACCATCGCTAACCATTCCCTGTATTTTAAGTTACATTCTGCTCTGTTTAGTGATGAGCTCATACTAGGTGGGCCGCAGCAGCCTGTGGTGTAGAGACCTGCAGGAGTGGAGTTAGATGGAAGCCACAGCAGTGGAGTTGCCTCTGCTGCTGCTGACTCAAAATACAGAGCAGTGATTGGAGGTGGTAATTGTGTGGCAGCTGTGGCAATAACTACTTGCTGTTTGAAATCACCTTAATTAGCAAGCAAAAATGTTTCTTAGTTATAAAGTTATAAAGCTTACATGGATGGGCATAAATACCACTTTTTTCAGTTTTTCCTAATTACTGAAGTCACCTCACTGTGAGCAGCCACATTAACCCTCTATCTGCCTCTCCACAGATGACCTGGTTCAAGGGTTGGAAGATCAACCGTAAAGACGGTAATGCCTCAGGCACCACACTGTTGGAGGCTCTGGATGCCATCCAACCTCCCACACGCCCCACTGACAAGCCCCTCCGCCTGCCTCTGCAGGACGTCTACAAGATTGGAGGTGAGGCGGTGTTGGTGTGGTGGGTTGTAATAGCAGCTGTTTGTTGTTGAAAGGACAAACCTGAAGGATATAAGTGCTCCAATTTTCGGGTTCTTTTAAAGTGTCAGTAGTACCAGATTATACTGTTTGGTGAAAGTATTTTGGGAACGAGAGCACCTTATGACAAAAAGAGCAGATCTGAATGAGGTCTGGAAAGAATTCCCACTGGCTCTGTGTGTCTGTCCTTATTTCAGAGCTGTTAGATTTCCTTTTTTCAGAATACTCCTGCACGTCTTTAAAGTTCAAAGAATCACTTTAAGTCAAAGGCGATTATAAGTGCAGACTTTGTGAAGTTGCTAATGTTCCTCTCCGCCAGGCATTGGCACTGTACCAGTGGGCCGAGTGGAAACAGGAATCCTGAAACCAGGCATGGTGGTGACCTTTGCCCCTGTCAACGTGACCACTGAGGTCAAATCTGTGGAGATGCACCATGAGGCCCTGACAGAGGCGCTGCCTGGTGACAATGTGGGCTTTAATGTCAAGAATGTGTCTGTTAAGGATATTCGGCGTGGAAACGTGGCTGGAGACAGCAGGAGTGACCCACCACAGGAAGCAGCCGGCTTCACCTCTCAGGTCTGCAGTGAGTGACTGAAACATCACCTCTGACAAAAAGTGACATACCAGTGAGTCTGTGCTTCTGCTCGCACCTTTACCTGTCTCTTCTGTTGTCTAGGTGATTATCCTGAACCACCCGGGTCAGATCAGTGCTGGTTACGCCCCTGTGCTGGATTGCCACACTGCACATATTGCATGCAAGTTTGCAGAGCTCAAGGAAAAGATCGACCGTCGCTCCGGTAAGAAGCTCGAAGACAATCCCAAGTTCTTGAAGTCTGGAGATGCTGCCATCGTGGACATGATCCCCGGCAAGCCGATGTGTGTGGAGAGCTTCTCTGAGTACCCA
This sequence comes from Terapon puta, assembly GCA_028564955.1. Taxonomy (NCBI): domain Eukaryota; kingdom Metazoa; phylum Chordata; class Actinopteri; order Centrarchiformes; family Terapontidae; genus Terapon; species Terapon puta. The sequence continues at coordinate 2,703,188 of JAOXYL010000061.1, forward strand.
CCGCTGGGTAAGTGTGTGTCTTGCAGCACAAGGTCTGCTCACGGGTCAAGATGTTGTTATATAGTTTGTTGTTCCCCTCAAGGTGATGGTGAATCAAACATTAACCCTCAACTTGAACTCTCTGTCAGTGTGAACTTAAATTTGAATGATGGTTAAATATTCATTCCGTCATCCGTCCTCAGGGAGGTTTGCAGTCCGTGACATGCGTCAGACTGTGGCAGTGGGAGTAATTAAAGGCGTGGAAAAGAAGGCCCCCACCAGCGGTAAGATCACCAAGTCTGCACAGAAGGCACAGAAGACCAAATGAACGTTGTGCTGGGCTGCTGCCCCAAACGCTCACCATGGCCGAAGACACACTAGCACCTCGCACCTTCTGCACACCATTGTCAGCGTCTGGTCTATTATCACAATGCATCGGAAAAGCAGACGAAGGAAAAATAACTTTCACAGTTAGTGATTAACATGTTCCCACACTGTTAAACGTAGGGTTTATTGTCACTCTGTTTGCGGCAGAACAACACAACAAATTTGCATTATGGCTCCCTCTAGCTGTGTGCTGTTGTAGTTAGAATTAAGCTGCTCATCGAGGTAGCCAACACACTCAGCTGCGTCGTATGATAAGGCAGAGATGTTCTTTTTCCACGTCTTTGTTGAAGTAATGCTGTGACTTTGTTCTAGTTTTAAAGGAGAGACGCTAATTAGCCAGACCTAGATTGGCTGCTTGCATGTTTGCTGTTTGCACCTTAGAGAAACAAGCTTCAGAAACTGTCTGATACCTGAAATCTTCATTCCTAGCACTTTGCTCCCATGCAGTAGCACTGTTCAATGTTACACGTAACTGTTGAGTTCATGCACCTTAATCACTGTTAATTGTGAGCACATGTTCATCAAAGTAAAGATGTTTAAACATTATGTCTTTGTTCCTGGTCTCATTGCCAAGCTTGAACCTGACCTGAGAAATGACCTCACTGTTTCAGAGAATGAAGATACAAGCACAATCCAACCTGTTTATAGAATTTCCTTTATTGATGAATGAGAATAAAAGTTCACTTGCATTTTCATTACGTTACAGGCTTCATAAATCTAACTGAGATTATTACTAGTGTGTAAATATGTGCACATAATTTAAATAAATTAAAATAAAGGAGACATAATGTCAAAGGCCTGTTTTATGCCCAGTAGCAAAATGATCTCTGAATAAAAAAAAAAGTAAAATGCCTCAAGTTAGAACATTTACAAGGAGAAAAAAATGAAGACAGTGCAACCATTTCTGTTTGTTGGAACCTAATGCACTTTCCAAGAAATAGAGGATCTGGAGCTGAATATGTACCACAAAAGCAAGGCACCGATATACTGCATGTACTGCACATTTTGTAGACTTCATATCAGAACCGGGGTCTGTTTTTTTTTTCTGTTTTTTTCTTTACTTCTGGTGCAATCAATTCAAACCATAAATAGTGATTTGTCTAAATGACATGGCATTCATTCTCAGTTATAGATAAGTTTGGATATGACAACCTCTTCATGCAAAATATACTTAAATATCTGAAGGAAAGTAAAATCCACTGACCCCAAGCCTCCTTTTTCTAGTCATTGATGTAGGTCTTCACAATTCATTGAGGTACTGCTAGCTAAGGGTGATGATTCACCACCGAGGCTTTGGATTCTTTATGGGTATCATCCACCTGCATCTTGTGGTGCGGTAATCCCTACAAATTGGAGAGAAGCACTCAACCTCACCTGATGCATCTGATTCTGTACCGTGGAAGAGGAAGTCATTAGTCATGTTGATGTCGCTGCTCAGCAGTTCAAGCAATAGATGTTCTTCTCATATTAAAAATGAAATAAGCAATACATTCTGCAGCAAGCCCACTTCAAGGAAGCAAAAATAATCCCATATTACACTATGAAATAAGCAAACATTGAGTTAAATATTTTACCTCTCGTAAAAACAGGGTGGCAAAAAGCCAAATGCAAAACATAGTTTAAATTCTGAACATTTCTTTCAGTGTATCTGTTCTGCACCAAAACAAAGTTATTTGCAAAGACACACTCTGACAAAATAATAACGTGTGTGTGTGGGTTTTTTTTAAACCAAGAAATGACATTCAAGATGTGTTTCAATCCATGGCTGTCATCAGCTGGAGGACCAACCGCTGCATAATTGATCTGAAAATAAGAAACAACTGCTCTTTGTTCCTCTCTGGACTAAACCCAAGATGGCTATGTCTGTAAATGGGCATTCCTGTCTGTACTT
>JAOXYL010000061.1:2717089-2728534 GCA_028564955.1 Terapon puta
GCAGAACAGAGGCAATTGAGCTTAGTAGAGGAAAATGAACATCTACAGCACCATTTGAAAAAGGCTGCAATTTGGTGACTCACATACTTCATGTCGATATCCCTCATTTAACTATGTGAATTCAGCTGGGCCATGGCAACAAGTGCCTGACTCACCAGTGTGAGGCCAATAACCTTTAGACAAACGCCGGTGCATTCACTGAGGGTATTAAAATGCAGAACTTATTTCTTGTTTTACAGATGTGTTTTTATCTCCACTCCTCTTTAATATACTGCTTTGAAGATATTAATAAATGGATCTGGCTAATAAATAGGTAGCTCCACTTGCCGCCGTGCCATGTGGCTTTTATTCTCCTCTCCAGCTCTGCAGTGGAGATGTAAATGGAGTCGGGAATTTGTGAGGATAAAAAAACACAGGCGGAGGCTGGAGCTCTCCTCCCTCGATCTTAAGACAAGCCTAAGATCGCGTGGGATGAATTCCTCTATTGCCAAGGCTGACTCTAAAATTTCAGTCTGCTTAATTTGGTTATATATTTCACTGACTTTTCACATTCTTCTTCTCCAGTGTGGCGTAGTTCATGTATGACATGAAGGCAGAAGAGGTAAGACTGCCTTCGGGGTGCTGCGGTGGGTTACAGACAAGCATTTACTCAGTGTTTCATAACTGCAAACGCAACATATTACATCACCCAGCCCTCACTGCCCTGCATGCTGCCCCCCACCCCAGTGATTCTAAAAATGAATTAGCCAGACCACTAACATCTGGAACGCTGATATCATTAGAAAATTTGGCAACATGAACTTAGACTCATAGAAAACATAATTTCTACTAAGTCTAAGATACCTGAGGCAAGAGGATGGTTCTAAAAAAAAAACCCAGAGAAATATACATGTGCATGTTGGTGTGCTGATTATTGCTTGGATCTGAGTGCCTCAGCATGTGCATGTATGTGTGAGAGGGGAAAAAGTGATCAAAAGGAAAGATAGCACCAAATGCAGGGATAAAATAATGAGTGAGTGCAGGTGTAAAAGGCGCTATTAGCAGATCTACATTTCACCATCCACCACTATTCATTCATTCATTCATTTTCTATACCTGCTTATCCTGACCACACAGTCACAGCCTATCTCAGTTATCATTGGGCGAGAGGCGGGTACACCCTGGACACCAGTCAGTCACAGGGCTGACATTGAAGGACAGACACCACTCACACTCACATCCACACCTACGGGTGATTTAGTGTCTCCAGTTAACCTGCATGTCTTTGGTTTGTGGGAGGAAGCTGGAGAACCCACAGAGAACCCAAACAGGCACAGGGAGAACATGCAGACTCCACACAGAACCCTCTAACTGTGAGGCTAACCACTACACCACTGTGCCGCCCAACTAGTTCAACCTTAAACTAAGGAGCTACAACATAATACAAGAGAGTGGATTTTGAAGTCACAAACCTTGTGGTCGACTCTCCCTGCTCCTTCCTGGAGGTGGCAGATGAGAAGAAGAAAAAAAGATATATTAGGAAGCAGCTTTATATATTTTTTTTATGACACTTAGAGTACAATTTATGTTTGCATGTTTTAGCCTGAGTTGTTCAAAAAGACACAACTCACATATCAGAAATTATAATACATTTCTCACATTAGCCTCCATTTGTTTTTGCGCATAAAAGCACCCTCTTCTTTGACTTGTTTAAGTTGTGTGGCAGCGACATCCAGTCTGCATTAGGTTTAGCAAGAGTACAGATTAGCACAGTATGCAGTTTAATTGCATTGCCATTTAATGATAATGTAGGACTGACAAAACTGGAGGCAGACTTAATGTTTATAGGCACAACTCAATCAAGTGTCTTGAATCGGCTGCTTTAAAAATGACTAATTTTAAAATTGAGTAATTTGATTTTATAATTAGATATATACTTGGTTTTTTTTTAGCTAAAACATGCAAAGACAGCAGTATGATCCTCTAAATCAGCATGACAGGATATTTTGCATTAAGGGAGTCAGCGACTGTTGCAGAAGATTCGAGGGCAGTAACAGACGAATCAATAATGAGCATTCACAGGGAAATGGACCTGAACAAATAGCAGGCTCACTACAAACATGCAGGTCGATGCAGACTGTCCAGGCAAACTAAAAGCACTTGCAACACGAGAAAGTAACGACTGAGGATCCGTTCGGTGACAGACGGCAGTGTCTTTGTGAGAGTGTGTTCTGTACATTAAGGTGATTGTGACTGTAGAAGTGTACATTGTATTCCAGTGGCTATGAGAGCACAATGCACAGCAAGCAAACAAGTACCAGTCAATTTAGAAGACATCTTGATCAATCTGAGGACACATACATTTAGAAAACGTACAGGGCACACAGACTCTAAAATGCTCTGGCTCTGACACACTTGTTGCCATAATTTATGATTCACAAAGTTACTGAAGTCAGATCCATGTATCATTCATCAGTGTGTTTTGAATTTCAGACTTTCGCTGCTTCTCTACTCTGCTCATGCGAAGAAAAGCGAGCTGCTCACTTGAATAAATTCAATTTGTAAGTCTTTCCTTCCTAAAACAACCAACACTCTCTTCCCCCTTAGAAAACATGATCGAAGCTGAGGTTTTCTGAGCTTTACAATGCTTGGCCTCCTGTAGGCTTTACCTCAACATGTTTAATGTCTCAAAAGTCCCATGGATACATAGAATTCCACTTTCTTGTGAATTGCATGCAGAAATCATTTTCATTTCATCATTTTTGTAGAGCAGTAGCAGAAGTCACTAGTCCAAAACGTACACACACCTAAAGGGAAGAAATCTGACTTTGATAAATTTGTGAGTCACAAAAAACCCACAGCAAGTGTGTTTAAGTCGTGTTCAGCAGTTAGCGTGCTCTGCAACCCTGGTGTTGTTGTGTTGTGTACTGGCAGTACGTTTTCTAAATGCTGTGCATGTTTTCAGACTGTTAGTTTTGGTTTCTCTATTTGCATATGGTTTCTTAAAATGCTGCGTGTTGAACTCTGCACTACAAAGATGTAAATGTTTTTTTTTGTTTTTTGTAATATTTCCAGGCTCCATAGTCAGGTTTCTGAGTGGGTCGGTTGAAAACAAACCAGAATGAGTGTTTCATTGGTAGATCAATTATGAAAAGCTGTTTTGTGCCATAAATGGCACCATTGACAAAAAACAATTATGAAAAATGTTCAAAATCCCAAGAAGCAACCATCCCAGTTACATAACTTTTTACCTATTAGTTACAGTCATAACACGCATTTAGAAACTGCTCAGAGCCATCTGTTTGTTACTTTTTCATGCTAACTTGTGAGGGGAGGTACTGATCCTTTGGGACACACATTTCATTTCTCACAAGCTGCAAGAGCTTAACTTTATGTAGTCTGGGTTTATGTCTTTACTACTACTAGTTCCATGTTCACTATCCGGAGCTGACATGTGTGCATCAGAGTAAATAAACTGACTTTGAAACAGTAAATTGCTTTCCAGCAGGTGGCTTTGTAGCCATAGGATGAAAATATCCATAAGCTAACGTGACAAAGCAGCAATGAGTCTTCTGTCCCCCTTGCACATACGTAATTGTTTGCAAGTGGGAAACTGTCTAAAGTGATTTACACTGTATCTTCATGTATGGATGTGCCAGCTACCAAAGCGGCTGACAGACTGAATTATATTCACTGTACCTCCAAATTACATCAGTGCTCGGTGGCTGCACAGTGTGAGGACTGAAATGTGTCAAATTCAAACAAGCTTGATTGGCTCATTGAGGCCACAATTACTGTCATAAATATACGTCACAGGGGGTGAACGCTAAAATTGCTGCCTCGGTCCCTCACAGTGACAGCAGTGAAAGACCACCGAGCACCGGCTGAGTGCTGCAGAGCGACGCTCATTTCATCGCTGCAAAAATTAAGGGTCTGTTTAGAGATGACTTAGAAGTGAGCGTTACTTTGTTAATTCAAGCAAGCTGACATTAACGGAGCCTGGAAATGATCAGTGTTTGTGGATGACTGTGAACCGATTTCTGGTAAGAAATAGGAAATTATAAAATCAATACAATTATATTTTCAGTCAAAAGAGCAAAGGAGATACATTACACAATAAGACAGGGGAAGAAAGAAGTGGAAAGACTCAACCATTTAACAACAACTTAAAATGTGTATCACTGAAGTGTAGGAAGAGGTGACTAGAGTGGTACAGACACCAAATACAGACACCAGCTGCCATAGTTGTACCTACTTTGTAGGGCTGCAGGTATGCAACGCCTTCAAGTGAGGCTTCCAGGTAGCAATGGAAACCGAGTTCTCATCAGCCGCATAACTACGCCAAACACACTGCATGCAGAATACACAAAACCAGGAAGAAGAAAAAAGTACAAAGAAGACAACCCCCCCACCCACAAAAAAAAAGATAAATGGAAAGGGTAATCAAATAAAAACAAACAAAAAAAAACAAGGCAGAGGAGGGAGTCAGAAAGGAAGAGGAAGAAGAGGATGAGGAGAGTGGAAAAGGAAACAAATTTAAAGAGCTGATTAGTGAAACCAAAAAACAGGTGTGTCACACGTCTGTGGTTGGGCGGAGGTCAGGCATGGATACATGCCTGTGGGAAGGCAGGAGGCTCTCATAGTGTCGCCACGTGGCGTCCAGGTAGGGCCTGGTGCTGTCGGTGGAGTAATAACGCCACGCAGCCTGGTACGACATGGGGACGGACAGGATGAGGAGGAGGAGGAGGAGGAGGAGGAGGAGGAGGAGGAGGAGGAGGAGGAGGAGGTCAGGAAAGTGGGAGATGGGAACATAAGATGGGCAAGGACGGTGGGAGAGAGGAGCCAAAAAGGAGGAAAATGGAGAGGCACATGGGACGAAAGTAGGTGAGAGAGCAGAGGGAGAGGAGGAAGCGCATGGAGAAATTTATGAGGAGGACAACGTGAGGTCAGCGCCACTAAAATTCAGGATGAAACAGAGACGTGTGTGAGGATCAGGCTGGAAAAGAAGGAAATGTGTGAAGCGGACGAGAGGGGAATGGCAAGAATAGCTTTGCCAATCTGGTGTTTGTGGGCTTAAAACCAGGGGAGTAGAGGGGCAATAAAACTCCCTGAGTTTAGGGAGTTTGCTACAAAGTGACGGTGAGGGGGCACAGGGCAGGACAGAGTGAGGCTACATGCTATGTGCTTTTTATTGGGTAGTTTCAGGGTTTCGAAGAGTCCATGGAGGAAAAAGAGAAACTGGAGAATGATAAAATCATTTAAAAACATTGCATATCGAACAGTCAGTTTAGTTAGATGCTGTGATGTAATGTTTTTGAATAAGAGCAACAATTCAGAATAATAAAGTTTTCATTTTCCAGCCCATTAACAGTAATGTGTCAGAGGAACAGAGAGAGAGAGCAGGCTGTCTGCTTTACCTGGATGAGGTAGGCGGCTGGGTTTCTCCTTTTCTCAAAGTGCTTCTGCCTGTGCTGCTCCTGGACCTTCAGGGCAAAGCCCGAGCCCAGAATACCCTGGTACGACATTAATCACAATGAATACCGGATGCATGTGCGCGCCAAAGACGCTCGAGTGTCACCGAGCAGCTGAGTAACGCAAATGAGAACATCCACTGTGGCTGCATGAAAGGTTACGCAGCCGACTCAGAGGAGCCATGTGATGTGCTCACTTCTGCAGAAGGAGTTTGTCGGGAGTTTGACATTTCGGGAGACGTGCTCATTCACTGTCTTGTCGAGTGTTACATGAGAAGATCGCTACGAAGCACACTGTCACATAAAACAGTTCTGCTGAAATGTCCGTGTGAGAGTTTGAAGATGTTGAACATGTGTTGTTGAACACTTTTAATTAAAGTAAGGATCATACAAATTTAGCACCTCAATCCTCAAATAATATCCATTCATATAGAACATGGAGGAAAAAGTAAATGTCAGATATTACATCCTTAAAGTAAATATTCCCTGGACCTCTCAGGTCTACAATCAGATATTAGGCAGAATTGACGCTGGTCTGACGAGGAGAAAAACTGACATGCTAGGGAGACTGTAAAAAGAAAGGACTGACTTACTGCTGGCAAGGCAAAGAAGGAGATGCCCAGGAGGGCAAACCCTGCGGACAGCATCCGTCCTGTCCACGTCTTTGGTGTCTTGTCTCCATAGCCAATAGTTGTCAGGGTGATCTGTGAAAACAAACCACTCGTCATCCAGTCCTGAACACTGCTCATATTGAGGCTCTGACAGTTTCTATGGATGAGGGACACCAACCATTCTAAGCATCAAGAAAAGGTCTTTTTGGTGCCATTTTCTGTTCAAATAGCCTTTATGATGACTTTATAACTTGTAATTAATTAAAACTTCATAAATCATCAGTCAGTTCTGTATAGATCAGTTATTACGCATTAACAGGAGCAACTTATGGAAGCCAGGCCAGTAAAATTGAGTTTATCCTCATCCAGCAGAGCATTTTTAGCTTTTTTTTTTCCTTTTACCTTGCTATTAATGGCTTCTATAAAGCATTATAAAATGACTCATTATTAACAAGAAAGCCATAAATTACAGCTTATTAAGCCATATAAAAAGTACCTTATGAAAAAGTGTTTTTTAATTTTCCTCCTTGCTGTGAGACTTAAAGACTAAATTCTGTGTCCCTGCACTGTGGAAGTAGAGGCAGATATCTAACAAATTCTTAGTGCTTAGAACGGCCCACTACCCACGAAATGTCCTTGGGGTAAATGTGAAAAAAAGTTTGATTTGGTCCTTGTAAGCAAAAATAAACTGTGGCACACTTGAATCAAAATGCATCTGCTGGTTACCCAGCATGCACCAAACGCGCTGAACTTGATGTGTCACCGATGTGACCAAATGAGATTTATGATTGGTCCAACTAACTCAATATTTTCCACTGATTACTTGTGTTAAATGCCTTTTGGTGCGCAGAACTGTATTATATTTGCATGTTTTTTTCTTTTGCATACTGCTGGATTCATCGCACGGAGGCATGATTTGAAATGAAGCCTTCAGGCAGTGCAATCACATCTGAGTGATTAGACCGAGTGTGGATGCTTTATAGCAGAAAGTCTCTCTGGCCTTGGCTCTAAAAGTACACCGAAGAAAGCCCGTGGCAGGAGCGGAAGCACAGTGTGTGTATGTTCTTGTTGTCTTTTATATGTGAGGAGTCTCTAAGGATGATTTGTAAAAGCACAGCGAGAGGCCATTTTGACAATATCACACCTTATACTCAATGCACTGAAATGTTTTGATAAAAGAAGGAGCCAAAAAATGATGTTTTAATAAAAGAGAGCTAATTATGATAATGATTTGTAGTGATGGTACTTAGCACATCAATATGTGACCGCTGAATGGAGCTATTTACATGTGTTCAGCACAAGCCTGAAAAGGAGCATTTAATGTGGCGTGTTCACCGTTTAATGACAGGAGCAAAGAAACCTGGCTGAGAAGTGGAATTGGCTCTCCAGAAAAACTCTCTGTTTGCCTTCAGTCCGTTTATCTGCCGTTCCGTCCACACATATATGCATCTATTTCCCCCCCCTGTCTTGGCAGCATGATTCCTCTGGCTTATCTTTCATTCATGCTCTGATTGCCCTGCGTGACAAAGGTGACTGCAGCCATTCGGTACCGCAATATTATGGTTTTTCGGGCCGCTATGAAAATGGTGGTTAATGGAGCTGAGCAGGGCTGATGTTTATGGAGGAGCTGTCAGTGCTCAGAGGCAATTGCAAAATGGAGCAGGAGAAAATTTGAGCAAAGACACCAGTTTTAAGCATTGGGTGCAGGACCTGCAGTCTGCGGTGTAACAGATAGCTTAAGATATTTGAGGTGGAGGGACAGGGATGAGAAAAAAGACTGAATGCTGGCAGGCAGAGCTGCAGATAGTTCTCCAGACTCACCGTGCCCCACCATAAGGCATCGGCGTAGGTAGCAAACTCCTTGTTGAACTTGTGCTCCACAAGGTAGACGAGGAACGAAGAGAAGATGAGAACCAAGAAGCCGATGTACCAGGCGGTGACCAGTTCCTGCGGGCAGAGGTCACAAATGACTTTCACAGAGTAATTGTGAAAAAAAAAGACAATTCTGATAATGCACAACCACTTTGGTATATGAACATTCACCGTCATCCACAGCTTTTCTGTGAACTCTGAGGACAAAGGAACAGAATACCCAAGTTTTCCCTTTATTAAATCTGTGATTTAACTCCACTTCAATCACTTCAGATTAGTTCCCAACGCGGAGGTACTGTCCCGATTTTACAGCAGGGTGAGAGCTTTCACCCAAATACAAAAGTGCACAAGAGCAGGTACATTGTTGGAGTTATAAGGCTGACCATCTACCTATCAGTAAGATGATGATGTCAGGAGGGAATCATTCTTAATGGAGCTTATAGTCGCAAAAACATGAAGTCACTCGTGCAACACAGCTCAAGCATCAGGTTTTTAACTGGTTCAGAACATTTTATTGTGTAAAGCCGCAGGCTCAGGATCGAGTTTTGTTATTTTACAGTCTTTGTGTGTCATGTGTTGGAGGTGGATACACAATTCCCGGTGGTAAGGTTGAAGAATACACAGAGTACTGAATGTGCTGCATTACTGTGGATAGCTAATGATCAGTCATGGACAAAAAAGGAGCAAAAATACAGCCTCAGGTCTCATTATTTAGTTTGATTAATTTCATTATGTTTATTTGTCAAGAGCCATAATATTTCATATAAAGAGAAAAGATGCTTTGTCTGAGTCTGAGTTTTTGGCCTCTGTAGTACTGTAACCTGAGAAAGCATGGGTCTGTAACATAGGTGAACTGACTCTTTAAGTCGATTCAACTGAGTGTCATGGCATTTTCTTTTACTCCAGGCTACATAACTGTGTTTTTGGGCTAATCTTTTCACTCAGCGTGAACTACAAAGTATTCAATGGATCATCTATGGTGGCCCAAAAGTCTTTTCAAAGAAGGCCTTGAAAGAACACTGGTTACATACGCAGCCTTACATGATTTGACCTTTTCATTGAAAATGTAATTATTCTGTTGGAATGTGCAGCTTTGTTACAGGAGAAGAAGTTGGCCCGCCCTGGCCTCTACATCTACGGGGTCATCCAGGCCGAAGAAAGGAGTAAAAACATTAAAAGAAAGGGGTTGTGTGGGTTGGACGAGGCGTGAGTCAGAGAGGTGAGCGTGAGTTCAGGTAAGAAAAGCAAGAAACGCCTGAGAGGAACAACTTCCCTCCGTTTATAAAGATCTGTGGCTAACTACAACTAGACTACACGCGTATTGGCCGATCGTCGGTGACAGCCCACCTTGCTGTGTGCGTACACCACCGAGCCCAGCAGCTTCCAGGTGCCTCCTCTTCGGTCCATTCGCACCATGCGTAGGATCTGCAGGAAGCGCAGGCTTCGCAGGACTGAGGTGGCGAAGATGTTGCCCTGGCTACCGGCCGACACCGACACCACCGCCACCGACGCTATGAGCACTATAATGTCTGGAGGGCAGAGGGAAAACACACACACACACACAGAGGAAAAAACAGGAATTCATTATGACACAAGCAAGGAAACAAACCATAGTATATCTGGTCTTGTGTTCACGGTTTTTAGTTTTATACAAACTCCAGACTCATTTCACTGAATGGAAATTATATTGTGGATCATGACTTAATCTAAGTTAAGTTTGGTTGTGTTCTGCAATTTGTGTATTTTCTTTTTTTTGTCATCTCTGTGTTCAGGTTGTTTATTTTTTATTATATTCCTTGCAACTCTGTTGAGCTTGAGTTAACTGTGGACAGGATTTCTTTAGGACCTTTTGATGCAAAAGCATCATCTAAAGCACCTGAACAAGGGACAAAGTTATATAAATGGATCACACATGATCACACCATCTTCATTCTTGTTTATTTAATGGGGTTTTTAGCATTGTTTGGAAAGTCTGGGATTTAAGAATTTCATCACCAATGATTGCTGATATAAATTGTTGTACAATGACAATAAATTCTTGAAATCTTGAACATTTACGTGAGCACAAAAAAAGCTAAAGTCGCAGGAGCTGAAAAGTACATGTGACAGAGCTTATGATGATGTGCGGGTTTCAGATTTGATTCTCGTTTCAGTCTCCCATAGGCGCAGACTATACATTTGAACAAAGTGCATTATTGCATGTGCTGAAAATTGTGACAGACAGATACACAAACATGGACAAACAAAGCCACAGAGGGAGACATTTAGATTTCACTGTTCAGAGGAAGTTCGTACAGAAACCACACCGGACAAACATTAAACTAGAACATTAAACCTATAAAGGAAACAGTCAACGGACAAGTAACATGCGTCTGTGAGTCAAGAAATAACTATTTTCCCCTCTTCCCCCCTTTTGCTCCTCTCTCAAACAGATCTTTTATTTCAGTGACGCTCCATGTGAAACTCTACCCCTGAGCAGTGTTATTCAATTCACCCTGTGCAAGAGGTTTTCCCTCATATACGGCATAACCAGAGCTTTTTTTTCTCCTTTTTTTTCAGAAAAAAATGCTGACCAAGGTGTGGCTAATGGCTGGCGTTGTAACCCACGGACCAGTTGACCCATAGTGGGGGGAAGTAAAAGGGGAGAAGTCAGCAGCAGCACCATGAAAAATACATTAATGACACCCAGGAGAGGGGAGACTCTGGGGCACCTGCAGAGCTGCAGTCGGGCTCCCTCCCTTTGAAGGTGCTGAGAGAAAAACACGAGACATGTGAATGATAGAACACAGTACACGTGGTCGTGGTTTGTGCCCATAAGCCAACAGTCGGGGGGGGTGGGTACTCCTTTTCTTCATGGTTTGAAAACAAAATACTCAAAAATGTCTGGGACATGTCATGGACGGACTTTTCAGCAAAATATCTTTTCTAGCAGGTTATCAGCTCCAGCAGGAAACTTTTACTTTGAAAAAATTGTACAATAAAGGCTGTATTTACTTTAGTACTTGCCGTGTGAAGTGAATGAGAAGTGAATGTGGAGACTGCATCATTAGGCTGACCCTCCATGCTTGGTGATTGCCCATATCTTTCCAACATCAGTGAAAGAGAGCAGCTGACTTCTAAATTCATCCTCTGTACTTCAACATACTTTTTTCTTGTATTCAGTTGTGCAGCCCTTTTGTATGTTGATGAACGAGCAATAAATCAACCATGGACCTTAAACATAACACAGACTTACAATTAAAAATCAAAACCAGAGATGTGACATTATCAGTGTTGTTTTTTTAGACTTTTTTAGAGGAAAGGTCACACAAAGTGACATTAAAACACAATATAGCTGTTTCTCGGGTTCAGTAAGTACTCTGTGTTTGCTCTTAACACCAGTACTCAGTCTCATCTTTGAACAATGTCGTGACACAAAATATCAAATGCCTGTTACAGTACTGTGTTCTCACATTGTGCGATGCAGGCAGCGGGACAAACTGACTGGTACTAAACTAGATAGATGGATGAAT
>JAOXYL010000061.1:2728634-2749436 GCA_028564955.1 Terapon puta
AGAGTGCGAGGTGATGGGAGATGAGCTTACAACATTTCAGCCTCTCAAGTACCCACACTTATGGATTTTCGCTGCAGGTGTTACACTGATTTCCCAAGCTGCCTCTCAAAGTGCGCTGTCATCATTTTCATAATGCGTTTTATGCCAAATTGTGACGATCACCATTTGAAAAAGAGTAACAGCTGCTGTAATGAAGAGCATTAGCAGCAAATCAACAACTAATTTACTTTTAAAGTATTGACAGATAAATCAAGATATTTATTTTTCTGTCCATAATGAATACATACAGGAACAGGAACAAACCCTAAACCTTAATTTGCAGAATAAAGTGTTCTGGCCATCGGGGAAAACCTCAAGTGAACCCAGGGAAATCAGACAAATCATCATATTAGGAGGATTTTATCATATCACAGTCCATCTTCAGGTACAGGTTCCAGGACATTATCCAACACATTTCACGTGGACTAACACCAGGGAATGATGGGAACTGTGCGGCAGGAGTCATTCATTCGGGTTGTCAGCAGCTGTTTTCCTCAGTCATCAGGGAGGATTACTGAATGCTGATGGATTTGCTCCTAATGGGCTTTGTACGACTGCAGTGGACAAAACCAACAGCTTACATGACTGGTGGTGAAATTGGTTCCAGTAATTAGGGAGTTAATTCTGGTCACTCTGGGACTCAAATATGTATGTTTAGTGCTCGTGCTTAGAGAACACTACACTTGAACATAAATGAACAGAGACACATGCAGTCTTGGTAACTCGAGTTACGACCAGTGGAGAGGGAGTAAAGAGTACAACAGAGGACCACACACACACACACCAACAGATCGACTAACAAAGCCTTTATTCACAACAGCTTTAACAACATTTTATTTGAATATTAACATGCAGAAACTAGATTACATATTGAATATATACATATATATGTATATTTTCAATTTTATTTTATTTTTTTTAGGGTAAAATATATTAGATGCCTAAAAATGATTTGCAGGAATGATTCCCCAACAAGTCTAAATGATTGCTGTAACTATCTATTTTACCCGGCGTGTCTTGGTTCACTGACAAATACTGTCATAGTAATGTTTCCTTTGCAGAAACAAAGTGTTACTAGCATGTGCGGTAGGTAGAGGAAAAAATGAGGACAAGAAGAATTCAGTCATCTAAGTATTTAAACACAAATAGCACTGATTGCATTTGGTATTTACTCACTTGTTGTATCACAGGGCTGCGGTGGTGCTACTTTTTATTTTATAGAAAACTTGTATGCATGTTAAATTTGATTACATCACACAGTGCGGGAGGTACAGTCACATATAGAGACATGAAGACGCATTCTGTAACACAGTACAGTCACAGGGTCTCTCTCTGTGAAGACACAGGCAGCACAAACACAATGGGACTGATCATCATGTGTACCTGCTTCACATCCTCAGCAGTCTCTGCACAGCTCAGGTCGTCCGAGTTCAACTCATTTTCTCACTTTATCCCATCATCTCTCTCATTTTTTCACACTCTCCGTCCCTCCGTGCCCCCCCCCCTCTCTCTCTCTCTCTCTCTCTCATGCTTAAACCACAGCAACCGCTACAAAGTGTGACAATGGGAGCTCACGGCACCCTGCGTGACCTCTGAGCCTCGCTCTCCCTCCCTCCAGCACCCTACTGTACTTTCCAAGAAGGAGCAGAGAGATCCATGTCTAAACAGTGGAAAGAAGAAAAGGCAGTTCATGCAACCTCATTACGTAAATGCTCCCTGCTCTTATGAGCTCCGACCACAAATGAAAGTGACACGAGCAAACTATGGTCAATAGCGTGCTGTGGAACAGTGCTTACGTCTGACATCAAATTGCATTCACAGGGAGGACAACTGTGGTCCACTAGAGGGCAAGTAGAAGGCAAATGAAGGGGGGCATAATACTTCTGCTGGAAAAAAATGTACTTTTTTTTTGGTGGGGGGGGTATTTATGTCTGTTTCCAGGAAAAAGAGACCAAACAAAAAGATGCTCCAAGAGCTCACCTATGACGCAGAAAGGCTTCCTGGCGAAGCGGAGTCGTCCCTGCCACCCTCTGTAGCGACAGCAGCATCCCGCCGACCAGATACGGATGATGTACTCCAAACCAAACACCACGATCATCACAAACTCCTGTTCAAAGAGACAGCAGCAGTACTTAATGTTGGCAGCGTGTGAGTGATGCTAACATGATATATCAGTCACCGCCTCTCTGCAGATTACAAATACATCATGGCATATTATTGTACAAACCATTAATGCAATGAGTTTGTCATTAGAATGGGTGCCAGGAAGTTTGGTGTCTGATAATAACGTCAACAGGTCAGCCTGGGTTCAGCTTCCATTAGATAACAACACCGATGCAATTAGTGCAGTGCAATTTTTGAAAAGGTAGATGCTGCAGCTGCAGGGTAATAGTGTCCAGTATATGTTTGACTGTGTTATAAAAAAAAGCGATCTCTCTTTTCAGTTAGAGCTTTTTGAAAAACATGTTGAGTCATCATACTGAGTCATACCATTTTTGTTCTTGTGCCCACTAGTAGCTGGTTCCATCCTTTCTGACTTTCTCCCTAAAGGCGACTTTGAACTCCATTTTTTGTCATTAGTACTTAGTAAGTAAGTAAAGTTCCCAGCCTGCGGGCACACACTCAAATAAGTGAGCCACTAAGTGAAAGTCTGCTGTTCATAACATAGAAGGTATTCTTTGCAATCCTAATCACCATTTGCACAAATCACTCAGATGACTTATTTTTCACTGTAGAAAGAGAAAATGGGAAGCTGCAACTTGCTGATCGGGCTGAGGGAAAGCCCCGACCGGACCGTCCTACAGCGTGGACTTCAGCAGGATCAGTATCTGCAGCTGGACTGGACTTAAGACTGGTTCTTAGCCTGCAAGTTTATTTACACCTATATATTTTGCATGTTTGTACCACCATCAATAAATAATTGTTCCAAATGTGTGTTTGTATCATAGTTGTCCATGTTAATCATATTATACTATTTACAATTCTCTGAGGGGGTTTTTCAGGCAGTCGAAAGCAAAAATGAATGTAACAGTTCGGTTCTTTACACTTCGGTGGAAGCGCAGACAGCGAAAGGTCCCAGGAACTTTAAGTTCCTTGGAAATGGTTTCGGGGACTAAAGGTTCCTGGTACTTTTCGTGGAAAGTTTTTTTGGTTTTGGCTGATTTCGATATGTGTAGACTAATTTTACTACCTTTCAGGAAAGAAAAAAGAAACAAAACAACATTTTCTTCCTGGCAGTGTTGCGAAGGCTTAGAAAGGCCTTTGTGGAAGTAACTACATTTTTACAGAAAATTACCCATAAAAAAAAGAGTTTGTCTCCATAACCTCTGTATTGTTAGCTCATTACAAACACACAAGAAGTTGCCCAATAATCTGCCTGCAAAAATATACAGTATTGCATCATATTGTGTTGCACAAGCATTTCATATTTCAGGCCATTACTCATTTTGATTGGCTGATGTTTGTCCAGCTCTTACCAGAATGAGGAGACAGTAGGAGGAGAAGTCCTGGTGAGGCGGGATGGTTGAGAACACAGAGAGGACCAGGCAGCTGAAGACCAAGATGAACCTGAAGAGAACAACACGAAAACAAAGGAGAGAATCATAAATACAACGCGCACACACATACACACACGCACACAAAATTGCAATCAAACATGACGATATCAATGGTCTGACCTCTGTAACCACCACATTGACCAACAGATTGGATCTTAAATTCCAAAACACAATTTTCACTGGTCACAAATATGCTGTTGATCATAGAAATGTGCACTAAAGTGGAATGGTCTGCTGTATTTTCCTCTGTGACAAACTCTTGAACCCATTCTGGCACTGAAGGAGGACCAGAACATGAACAACCTGGCAGCACAATCACAGAACTTATTTCCTCTCTGCAGTGAACCATGAACCCAACTATTATTCCATTTCCTGAGATATCAAGTTAATCATGCTTGTTTTCGTGTAACATGATTTGCAAGAAACAAGCAGTGAAACTGCGGCTATTGGAAAACAAGCAACATCCGACCATTTCCACACTCCGACTGTCGCCCCCTTCGCCAGGAAACCATGGCCTTCCATCTTCATAACCATAACATGCTTTTTTTCCATCGTATAAATCTTCCAAGAACACATCATTGTCTGAAATACAAGCGTGGGCTTTAGAGTTACGGGGGCTCTTGATGCTTCACGGTGAGAGCACATCTGTGTTTTATCATCTCAGATCTCCTCTTAAGCCTGCTGGAGAAGACCGGCTGACACGGCGTGCGTACTCTCTTTTTCACTGTTGTCCAACCAGGAGGTTTGAGTAAAGCAGACATGATGTTTTTTCAGTCATGTCCTGCTTCATGTTTGTACAGTTACACATTAATAATTCAAACTAGAGACCATTCAGTGACCTCAGCTTTAAATTTGTTGGGCAGTTCCACTTCACTGTTCAGACACCGGAGTCAGTGAGGTTTTTTACTGATATCATAAAATAATATGTAGTGCAGAAATCTAAAGGAGCATAAATTTAACATACTATACACCCAGCCCTCAATATAGTCAGATGCATATAAATACACTGGACTGTGCATTTTACAACTTTTTAGTCTAATGATGCTGCTCTAATTCTCAACCAGAACACATAAATTCATTTCTAAAATGGTTTTGCCCAATATAATCAATTTCCGCTCGTAAACTTGTCATGACTTTGGCTCCGCCCATGATGCGGTTTGTCCATCTCCGCAGCTGTATTGAAGTAGAGACTGGGGACTCCTTACTATCAGCCCCTCGGTGCCAGATCGACTCCAGATTATCACAGTTGAAAGCCTTTCAAGCTAGAAAATCGGGGGATCGTCAGGATAACGTCCAGCGTCTGACTGGTGCCTGTGTGAAAATGGTGGGTGTACAACACTGGGTCAGTGTCCCATAGCCCACAGCACAGTACAGGACTGTGCTGCTCTGACCCCAGTCGGGTCCTCTTTGACATCCAGAGAGCCCAAATGGAGGTCAAAATTTTCCACAGCCACAGGGATGGTTATGTCATTATTTCTGGACCCATACGTTCTCCTGCTGCGTCACGCGGGCTCCGGGAGCTGCAGGAGGTTCCGAGTGAAATGAAAGCATAAAGTATCAAAAGTTTGAGGCTTGCTCTGTTGACATTTCCAGAGATTTGAATAATGCGATTTTGATTGGAGGAAAACATCGAGTGACAAGCATTGTGATGCTGTCAGCTGAAAAGCAAGCTCCTTGTCACTGGCACACCTACGCCTCTCGCACTTACAAGGTTGTCAGACCGAAAATTACACAGTGACAATCAACTCCCTTCATCCATAGCCTTACTGGAGTTTCCATTTTGAATATATTTATCTTAACTTTGAGTGGAGAACTACTGAAAAGCGGCCTGACAGCGTCATTAAGCTCTCAACGAAGTTCGCTAATTAATCCCACAAACCAGTGCTCTCTCAGCAGGCCTTGGTCCCAGTGTGTCATGAAGCCCTGAGCTCATGGGCGGCAGAATTCATCTGAAGTGTCTCGCTGCACACTTTGAGCAGAGTGATCGCTCTTAACCTTCCAAACAGCAGCCGCTGAAAATTAAACTAGTTTGCAGACACACACACACACACACGCACGCTCGCAGTCCCAACATAGAGACATCTGTCCTTCCACCCACTCACCCAATCACCTCTTTCAAATGCACCCTACAACCCTCCTCCACTTAGATATAAACAGAAAGAGACCCAGCACCACTGAATGAGCAGTGAGTGCTGCTCTGATTTGCATAATTTAATTGATATCTGTGGAAAATAAGTTACAACACCAATGACTAATGTCCACTGGTGGATAAAAACGGATATATAGCGGTTCTGTGTCACCTTTTGTGGGTCTTTATGGGTCTGTGTTCAAAGGTGGAGCCAGGGAGGGGGAAAAAGCTGATGCAGTCCCTCCTCCCCAGAATCCGATAGGCCACCCCTCCCCCGGGTCAGAGGCTGACTAGGTTGGTTTGTTACTCTAAATGAAGTTACTGTCAACATTTCTTGTTTGAAAGTTAATCAACTACACAAAACAACCACAAACAACATGTCGCGTGTGTTTCTCTTTTTGGGGGCCTCATTCCTACTGTATGTAGGAGTGTTGGGGGGGTCATTTACACGCCTCTATCTGGGGCCTCAGCCTTTTGGGTGATCATATTAGAATATCTGGATTAGTTAGTTTATTGCATGAAATTGTGTTACTATTCATAATGTACAATCAATTTTTGCCAAGAGCCAGGGCTTTAAATCTGAGTTAAAACACACTCCTCTAACGTTCAAAGATACATGCTGTGGAGAGAGAAACACACCCCCCGGATCCACAGACTGATAGGGTGTGATGTGTCAAGAACCATTACTCTGAAAGTCATCAAAAAGGGCCGTTCTAATGACCGCTGGTCACGTGTCAATTGGGTTACGGCGCATTAATGGAGTAATGACGCTGTAATGACCAGATCTGATTGGGTTTCTTAAGTCAGATAATTCAAAGAGGAAGCTCTCACTCACATGACATGTAGATATGTCCATGTATGCTGTCCATGGTCCTGAAACCAAATTCTGCCCCAGTTTTTTTTACTGTATTCGTGGGTTGTTGATCCATCATTAAGTTTGGCTTTTGCAGTGCACCATCATGCTATTTAAGCTCGGTTGATATGATTGCAGATATTAAATTGTCCGTGTCAATGTAGCTATTAACTATCTTTTCCTATTACATTTAAACTCAGCTGTGTATCCGCTCCAAACCACATAATACTAGACTTGCCAGTTGGTATACCAGAAAGGAATGCACTTTACCCTGACGTACAAACAGGAAATAACAAGTAACTTTTCCATGCTGTGGGACAAATACCACACAGTCAAGAATCAAGTGAAACTAAAATGTACTTAGTTTGATCACTTTGCTAACACGGGGCTACACTTACCATAATTATAATTTTTAATTAATGTCTCAATTATTTTCCCATTTAAGGGTATTTCAATTTGTGTGTTTGAGTCAGTCTAAGACCATGTTGTTTGATACAGGTAAATCTTCATCCCCAGGTAAGAGGGTCAATGTTCTCAAATACCTTAGCTGGGGTTGCAGACATAATAAAAAAGTGCCGCCCTCTCAGTTCTTAAATAAAGAGTTGGGGAACAGGGGAAGTGTCTGTCATGTTAATGTCGGTTCTGCTTTAACCAGAGTAACTTTAAGAGGAGACCAGGATACAAAGAGAAACCTAAAACCCAATAAAAGTCGTGTTCTGGGCCATAAAAGTAGTCCTGTCTGTCAGGCTTTCAGATGTCTGTCTGTCTTGTTAGGACTTAGTTAGCGTTTGCCGCGTGCGTCTGCTGTTGTTTTCAAGTCAAAGATCTGCTGTTAGATTACTGACCACCTTTTAAATCTCAATAACGTTGTTCAGAGAGCTGTGATATCTGTGCTTTTATTGTTTTAGCCTTAGGTGTCACGTCTGAGGCCCACAGACCTTTAAACGCTTCCAAATGCTGTATTACCTCAGAAAAACAATGTAGTAAAGCGAAAGCATCGAGGGATCTTGTGCTTTCTCACTACAAGCAAAGTGACCCTCAGAAGATATCTCTCAGCTGAAAGAGTAAAACATCATCCATAAAAACTTCATCACCATTGGTCTCAACTTAACTACACACAGTGGTCTGTCTGCCTCCTTTTATGGTGACTGTGACCCAGAGACACGGCCTCATGACCTCTGACCTTCCCTGTGAAGTCATGCAGTCACATTCCTCCACACCGTCGGCCATGCGTCGCATATCTCAAAGCATTTTTTTAAAATTCGCCCTGACAAAAAGTTGGTCTATACAAATGGTGACAGCCCCCCTCAGCACATTTCAGAGGCTTACGTGGGAAAGGTTTAAATGACATGTCACACACTGTTGCGTTGTTATCACTTGTTAAAGCACTGTACATCCCCGTCTTTACGCTCCCTCGGCACAGTCACACACATATGCGCAAGCGCTTGGCCATAAATCTGCAAGACAGCATATGTGTGCGCGTGTTAGGCGCAAGCTACCCACTCCTACGTTATAAGCCTCAGTGCTGACAGGGAACCGGGGAAATGAGTGTGACTGTAAAGCTCAGAGGAGGCTGCTATGAGTCCAAAGACGACAGAACAATTTCCATAATGCACCAGGCTCTTTGAAAGGCTCAGCCAGGGATGCACTCTGTATTTTGTCAAGCAGTGGCAGGGGGGGGGGAAACATTGTGTCTCTCCTTCCCCATTACGCTGATGTTATGCATCTCAGCCTGCGAGAGGCATTGAAAGAGAGCGCAGAACGAGCGGAGTGTGTTTGGGAGATTAGACGAGTGCAAATGATATTGCAAAGTTGGCTCAAAGAGGCACCGGGAACAAGGATTTTCATGACGTCTGACTATTGATACAGTGAGGTGTTTAGGAGGAGTCGGGAGGGATCCTTTGTTGCGCGCGAAGCTTTTTGCTGTGCGCAGCGTTGAGAAGAATGACACACTTTGATAACAGAGTCAACGCAGAGTGCTGTGGAAATAATGCCACAGTGGAGGGGGGATCTGTTGGCGCTCTGTGCATCCACATAACACAAAGTACAGCAAAGATTTTCTCACACAAAACACACACGCTATAACTTTGATGTTACATATGACGTTTTCACTGACATCCTGTTTTGTGGTGGGGCTGCCACACAAAGTAGCATGACGGCCATCCTGTTGATTGCCATCTAAGATTTTCAGTTGCTCAGTGAACTTCCTTTTTACGTCCTGGCATTTCATTTTGTGTTGCTTTTCTAGGCTGAGCCTTTGAAGCTCTGCAAAAAGAGATCAACTGTCTAAATACTCTATTACATGGCACTCTGGGTCACTACTGAACCAGAGATACTTGTCAATTCTATAAGTACTGCTGCTTGGCCAAGTTCCCCTCCGCTGACATGGACTCGCTGCTGAAAGCTTCACTTTGTTCCCCAGCTGGTTGCAAACTGTGTCTGTCAGCCGTTTTGATGCTGAGCAGGTAGTGCAGATTTGGATTTCAGAACTTTTTCTCTGAAACAGCCGCCTGTTGGGACTGAAAGCGATCCTATCAGGGAGCGAGCCAAAATAATAATGTGAAACTCACTATAAACGGCCTGCGAGGCTCAGAGAAGCTGCAGGTTTGGATGGTAATTCTCTGGAGGTTCAACACTATGAGCGACCTCTCCGACTCCGCTCCACTTTTAGCTCTGCTGCAGTTGGTTGCAGATGCCAGTGGAGAGAGATGAGGCCTAGTGTGTGAAATGAAATTTAAAAAATGCAGAAGCAAGAAACATATGGAGCCTGGCAGGACGGGCATACATCTGAACAACTACATGACATTATGTGGCCATTGTGGATTCAGAGGAGTCCTCTGTTACCTCTGTTACTGCCCAGCACTGTGCTACCAAAGTGGTTTTAGACTGACAGTCCCAGGAAGTGCTGAGAATACAGGATGAGTGTGAAATGGTGTATTTTCAACATTTTCATGAAGCGGCTGCAGCATTACAGAAGAACGTTTTTTCAAGTTTGAAAGCGGGGCATTGGTGCGCTGCTGCGAAATGTCACGTTGTCACGTAAAATGTGAGGACATTATGCATCTTTTTTAGTGCTCTCACTGCCTCCCCCATCAAACGGGTAAACCTTGAATTGCTCAGCACAAGTGGTGCACAGTCTGCTGGCTGGATTTAGTTGTTTCCTCGTGATGTAACAGGAGGCATCTGGAACTGCAAAGAGCGAAAATACACAATCTGGTATGCTTCATTTTCATTAGTGGTATTTTTCAAGGTTTTTAAAACTTTTTTTTTTTTTTTTATGATTCAGTTTGCAGTGTAATTAAAGTCTGTGATCAAAGATGTGTAACGTTTTAACTTGTGCTCTCCCTGACAAGATGATAACTATCTTAAAGCGGCGGTGTAGGTTGAGACAAAAAGGCCTGACGTGAAGCTTGCTTTCCGACAGCGGTTGAATTAAACATTTTAAACATCACACATAACACTTTGTGCTGACGTCCTGTGAAGACGCGCAGGCTGCGGGGCTGATAGGAGCACAGTGTGTGCTGTGCAGCTTGTTCTCTCTCAACTCATAATGCACCGCCTGTGACGTTTTTTATTTTAGTCTTTAGAGATAAATTGCAACCGTAGACCACCAATGTGAAGTGATTTTTTTTTATTTTACACCTTGTTTTTAAACGCATGAATCTTGCCCTTGTTGGTGTTTTATAATTTTAACCAATTACTCTGCCATCTTACCTAATTTTCTACAGAGACCCCGAAGGATAATTAGTGCAAAAAGCAGATGGACCGGGTGCATCATCCTGTAATGCTTCCCCCCCGAACAGCAGCAGTGGAAACAGAGCTCGCTGCCCAGCTAAGCAGAGGGATCACAACTCCCAATAAAGAAACACAAGAGGACACTGTGTAAGGGCACGCACATAATCCTCTGCGCCGTGAATTGATGTTCTATTACAAAAGCAAAATGTGAAGGCGCTTCGAGGAGATAAAGCCGCAGGGACCACCCACAGAGCTCTGCTATTTCACACTCGTCCTTCATTTGAACACGTCGGAGAGACCATAATGAAAATTCAGCAGAAAACTGCCATGGGTGTATAATGAAAAGTTAAGGGCCTTTAACATGCTTGTTGGAAAAGAAAGAGCAATACATCTGGATAAAACCACAAGTGTGCAAACCCATAAAGCAGCCTCACTCCAGTTTAATGTGTCCTGTTCTCTCATGTCGAGGCACGTAAAGCGGCTGTGCAAATTAAAACTCCATCAGCAGAGCTGTAGGAGAACTTGTAATGGAAAGTAAAGGAGGAACTGAACAATTCTGACTTCATAAATGAGCCAGACCCTGACTGTGCGGCCTTCCACTGTTTATGAAGCTCCACTGTGTTGCCGGTGAGGTGTCCCTCCCTATAGTTATGTTACGCACTGGATGCTGATTTGCATGTGCTAGTAATAGTTTTCAAATCAGAATCGCCATTTGTGCGGTTTTAAAATGACAACAGCTGCCACTTTAATGATGAGTTACATAACAGTATCTGAACAAACGGGAGGGAGAAAAGGTTTTGTTCGTAAGTGCTGATTTCACTAACTACAGTGACAGTTGTTGCAGGCGACTCAGATGTTCCTCATTACTTTTAACGGTGAGTCGCCCAAAACAGTCTGATTAATATGCTGTCCGCACCCAGATGACTGCAGACAAACCACCTTGTGTGGGCTCGGAGATGTTGGAGGAAACAGACAGTGGGTTTTGTTTCAGACAGGTAGCTCGCAAGCCGCTTGGTGGTTACAAAATGAAGCGAGAGTTGATGGACGGCTACCAGAATCTCCTGTTCAAACCTCTTATTCCTGACCTCAGGGATTCAGGACAGTGAGGCGTATTGTCAGTTTGTAAAGCTAACCCAATGCTAGTCTATGCAGCTTAAGTGAGGAGTCACCCATGACCCAGTTTAGTTTTTGGCCAAAGAGTGTCATTATACTGTAAATAGCCTGTCTATGATACAAATATGACACCACCTTTGAATGTCATGATCACAGCATGTTTGAACATTATCATTATCATCGTATGTGTTTGTTAATGTTACATATACCACAAATCCAACATCTCAATTAATATTCTGATTTCTATGTAAAAAAGGCCCAAAGCTTACTTTGAAGTTGGACCACATTACACGATTCTGCTCGTATATGATAAAGTTTGTTTGGTCAGTGTATCTTACTTTTTTAAAACTTGCAGTATTTGACTATTTATCTCTTATGATAACTGTGATTACTGATACTTTCACTCTTTTTTTTCTTAAAACTGTTTAGTCTGTAAAATGTAGAGAAATTCTGGAGGACACAGTGACATCTTCAGTCGACTGACTTTAGCTGAAATCGGTAATCTTTGCTTAACAGATGACTTACACAGTCAGTTATCAAAATAGCCATGTCTTTTGACTATTAGTTGACTAACCAATTGATAGGTAGGTCATGATGCGTTATCAGCGACCATGTGCATTTGAAAATGTGCTTTAAAAACATGTGACTCATGTGTGCTTGTTTACACCCACTTTTAAAGAGCCACCTGTTTTTTTTTGTTTTTTTTTGCACACACACACTTTCACATCTGGGATCTAAACTAGAGCAGATTTCAGAGCCACAGACCTCCACCCACCACACAGATTCCCATCTGGCAAATCACAGTGAATATTTCATGTTGCTGGGAGTCTTGATGGGCAGCATCTTGGAACAGGAGCACTCGGCAGTGTTTGGCAACATCCTGAAACTGATGTAATTATCTTGTGAAAGCACTTGTGTAGGGAGCTACAGTGGTTGTGGGAGGGTGTATCACACTGTCTGTGCCTCACTGTGTATTGATATCTGCTTATTGGTTTGTTTGTTTGTTTGTTCGTCCTTTCGTTCTTTCTTTCTTTCTTAACTTCAGATGAATCACTATCAAGAAACCCTGCTGCCAGCTGAGACTGATGTGAAATGAACGATGGGCCCTTCAGGACAACACTGGCACGACCATTCATCCTCGCGACTTTAATTTGAGTATTTCTCACACATTATCTCTGTTATGGGAGGGGATATTGTCCAAACTAATCACTGTCAGAGATTGATCTGTGTCATTTGCGAGCCGATCGATCCTATTCCACAGTCGCAAATGTCCTCGGTGACTTTCTCGCACGGTCTCATCTGCTCGTCCGGCGGCGTTCCACTTTTTCCACGGCGACCGTCTCCATCGATCGGCACTATTTGTCTACTTTTCCCAGCCAGTGACGGGTCAATACTTGGACCTTCGAGCTCCGCCCCACTTCTACCTTCAATCTCCCTCTAGGCAAACAAGTATTAATGGTGCCAGGTGAGGGGATAATGAGGCACCCAGACATAGACTCGCCGAGGTCGGGGAGTGGCAGAGCCGCACAGAGCTCTCATTGTCACGCCGTAATGAGAGACGGACATGGAGGAGGAGTGAGGCTGCGTCCTGGACTAACCCCACAGAGTTTGGAAAACTAATACCTTTATGTCTTGAATAAAGGCATCACCTGTCCAGATGGCGCTCTGGCCGGCAAACCCCTGGAGCCGCCACACCCACGCTCCCCTGTGGAGCGCACCGCCACCTACTCAAAGGTCAAATTAAAAGATAAACACACCTCCTGTATGAGTGGAAGATGAATCAACGGAGGGAGAAAAGGAAAAAAATAGAGTTTGATGCAATTCGATTCATTTTGGACGGCTGCAGCAGAAAACCTGAATCTCAAAGGTCAGCAGAGTTTCAATCAAAGGAGTTTTGGCGGGACTCAGCACTGCAAAGAAAGCCATCATGAAGACAAATTGATCCTGCGCGTCAAGCATAAGGCCTCTAAACAAATCAGAGCTCTCTCTGAAACACATCGCTGCAGAGGGATGAGCCGCCACACACGTTACCTTCACTTCCCTTGAGGAGGCCGGCGGAGCACATTCCCTGTGCTATCTGCTCAGGCAAACCCCTGCGACCTCAAAATAGCAAGGACTCCATTAATCAGCAGCGCAGGAGTAGGCCGCTCGATGGGCTGACGTCCAGCATCCATCTCCGTGCCGTCTAAATTTGGGCGATAACAAAGGATGAAGCTAATGGCCGAGAGCATTAGAATGGGCTGTGCCGAATTATTCATCAATTACAGATATACGTCGTGACGACAGCTTTTCAATCAGCAGCCAAACTTCGTATTCATTCTTCAGTGCCTTGTTTTTGCTCATTTTCTTGTCATTGCAGGGAGAAGTGTGTTTCTCGTGTTGCGAGGCAGCGGACGGACGGTGAGGACCGGGCACACCAGCTGATGCACATTTGTCATCCTCTGTAATATTATCTTAGAAGAAACAAACTGAAAGCAATCTTTCTCTAAGTATATCGCTCCTGTGACCCATGCGTGGATAGAAATAAATCATTTATAGATCGCAGTCTTTGAACATAATCTGCTGTTTCTGTAGAAAGAAAAACAAACAATGTGACCAGTCTTAAAAAAACTCACACACACACACACACACACATTATGGTTTCTGTTAGCCTCTTCTCATCCTGATGAAAAGGGTCTTTTTCATTTCTGGTTTGAAAACGACCTCTTCTCTCTCTGTGATAAATCTATTGGATTTTCTGCTTCTGTAGAACAGCACTGTTTTGTAAGTCTGTTCAGCCATATGACGTCTATTGCTCAAGCAAATGAAATATTATTTCATAAATGTCTGAAAACCATCACTTCCTGCGCAGAAAAGGAAGGACATCAAGGAGACATCTCTACTTCGACACGTATCTCTATTATTATTATCTCTTTTTACAAAGAAAAATACTCTGTGTATAAATTCAGTGCATCTACATATAATGTAGATAACATTCACACCAGCAATACATCAATGTCTCAAGTTGAGGTTGTGTGTGTGTGTGTGTGTATGTACAGTTTCTGAGTAAGGAGAGAAAAAATAACTTCAGGGCTGGACAGCTTACTGTGAATATCTGAGAATAT
Organism: Terapon puta; assembly: GCA_028564955.1. Classification (NCBI taxonomy): domain Eukaryota; kingdom Metazoa; phylum Chordata; class Actinopteri; order Centrarchiformes; family Terapontidae; genus Terapon; species Terapon puta. The sequence goes on from JAOXYL010000061.1 coordinate 2,743,164, forward strand.
GTGAAGATCCACCACAAGGCTAAACACAGCAGCGTTTCCCAGAGGAGCAGAGTCCTCCGGCAAGGCCACGGATGCACAAAAATCAGGAAAAAAAACAACAACAACGACGACTGGACAGCGGAGGTGGCAGACAGGAAAAAACTGGAGCTGATGTGGGATGTCTGTGTTCAAACGGGATCATTAACAAGCGCAAAAGAGAGAGAAAGAGGATGGAGGAGAGAAGGCGACGAAGGAAGGACAGAGCTAGAAGAATAACAGATTCATTCACAAAATATTTTTTCCCCTTTTCTGCCTCAAAGGCGACTTCGCTTTGGCAATAAGATATTGCAATAAGACATCAAAAACACGGGATAATCTCCCTCTTCCTTTCACATTTCGGTGTAGAGACTTTATCCTGCACACATCTGACCGTCTCATAACCTGAACATGAATACAACATATATTTCAGCTGTTAAAGCCTGAACTGGAGAAATACTATAGGCTTAAATTCCCTTCAGTTCTTTAGTGGTAGACTGGGAGTGCAATCATTGGAAATGTAATAATGCTGTGATGGATGATCTCTGGATGATATGATAAATGGCCTACAGGGGAACACTGAAGGCTTTACAGAGACTCCATAACTCTAACACTGATAAGATATTATAAAAATATACAGAGGACTATAAGGAGAACTAGGCGGTGAAGCCTTAATGACTCTCAGCAGATATCTGATGGACCCGTGGACGTGACAAAGTGTCAGCATCTCTAATGGCTGCCGTGATAAACCACCAACATTCTTTTATCATGAATTGATCAGTCCCCTCATATCATGCGACCCGCCTGTCGCTGCACAGCACGTGTATGAAAATGATGATGATTTTCCAAGCCAGTGGTCAACGTGTCTCGAAATATTTTCCATTTTCAGCCAGTTTCTTTCCACCGTTTGAGTGAGAGTGAAAACGTTGCTCTGGCATCACCTCACGTCACCCGGTCCTAATCTCATCAGCGATCGCGGTCATAATGGTACATCCGTTGTTCTAAAGATAGTCTCACAGAAGCAGCTGACAAGCACGTATGATCCCTGATCCAGTTAGTGTAAAAAAAAATTTAAAAAAACTGCCACCAGCCGGGCCTGTCTGCAGACGTCAGCAAGCGTGTAGACTGTCACTAAACAGGAAGCAAAGCAACGCCCGGGCTTCATTCACATTCACTGTACAGTATTTACAGTCTTACTGCACGACTGAAATCTCTCTTGGGGTCTTCATTTGGTGGAGCATCTGTGCAAAAAATTAAATATCACCAAACAGCTTTTCTGTAGATGTAAGATCCAGTAAATAAAGTTAGAATACCTCAAATCTTTTTTTTTGGCGAGACAGGAAATGAAAGAGCCACTGCTGTAGATTATTTGCTTTCACTGTAGTGTGATGTCATTGTGATGTCAGAGCACAGTGGATGCTGCTGGTCTACAGAGATATAGATACATAGAGATACATAGATGCTATGAAGAAACACCCTCAATGTCAGAGTCAAAGACTTCTAATATTTGTGTTGTGTTTGCCCACTTAAACATGTTGGCATGTTATAATTAGCTCATTAGCAGTAAACACAAAGAACAGCTGAGGCTGAATGTCATGAAGCAAAGTATTAGACAAACTGAAATGTTGACCTGACGGCAGCACCAGATTAAAAATCAGAGGACGATTAAAGTGATCAGAGATAATCCATCCTGAGGCGAACAAACATTTCATGGGAATCCATTCAGAAGCTGCTGAGATATTTTACTCAGGCCCAACAAATGTCAGCCTTAATGTGGCACTAGAGGACAGACCAGAAGATTACTAAAGTCATCAGCATAAATCGTCATTAAGCCATGAATGTTATTGTAATTTTGCACCCATCCACCATAGATGTTGAGATATTTTGTGCGATAAATGAAAACTTTGACCTGCTGGTGGTGCAAGACTAATTGTTTTGGCACCACCAAATCACTGGGGTCCATGCTGGGACGCTGAATGTCTGTACAAACTTCAGATATTTCAGTTTGAGGCCGAAGTGGTGGCCCGACTAAACATTAGCCACTGCACAACAAACACCACACACATCTCTGCAGGCAGAACAGTGAAGGCTTCCAAGGGACGTAGAAACTGATGAACGTGCTGGTGAATCGTAAAAGGCTGATGTGTGTGCCAATATCCCCAGTAAGGTCTGAACTATGTAATCAGAAAGTTAACACTGAAATGAACATTGTCATCTGTTTTCTCTAACATCAGTAGGGTTCACGTCACTTTTTAGTGCAAAACGTAGTTGCATTATTACGTTTTTGTTGTGTGTGTTTGAGTATGAACTGCAGCCTGTCTGTGATTGTATTTATCCGGCATTTCTTTTTTTTCCAATGTTGTCTCTTTCACATTGTTTATAGGTAAATGTGTTTAATTGTGTTCTGATTTGCTTATTTGCAGCATAATTCGTCTAATTTCAAAACTGTCTTTTCCTTTATTTTCTAGTGTATTCATATGTTGTAGTTTGCTGAACTCTCTGCTACTGTATCACCTACTGTGTTATATGCAGTTAACTTATTTTAATGAGGATATGCAATTTATTTACTGTGTATGTATGTGTTTGTGTGTGTGTCTGTGTGTGTGTGTGTGTGTGATAGAGAGAGACAGAGAGAGAGAGAGAGAATGTGTGTACATTAAAAAAATGTAAATCTTAAGATAACCGCCAACATTTTGTGTTATAAATACATTTCCCAGGGGATGACAAACTGCATGTTGAAGCGGCTCTTGCTTGCTATGTTGACAGGCTGATGTACAAACATATTTGGAGGCTATCTGCCACAGAAGGTGTCAGTGTGCAAGAAACAATCGGTGTAGGAAGTCATTTTTCTAAAAAAGTGCTGCAGCAGCAAAACAAAAAAAAAATCCTCACAGCGGCTGACAGGAGACTAAATGACACAGCTTCAATTTTCACCTCACATTTGTCAACGGTTTTGTCAACAACAGCACAATCGGCTCGCTTTTGTTTCCTCAAAAGACGATTTCGCCAACTTCTTCCTCCACTGTACAAGGACTACACGCGCACTGAGTCACCCAAACACTTGTATCAAACTGACATGCACTCTTCATTAAGCGGGTGGTTGGAAAGTACAAATCAGCACATTTCCACTCACATCACCGAGGACATTTATTTCTCTCTTTATATTTAGCTGCATACAGAGATGATAAAACACAATTACTGAGCAAACCACACAATAAAGGACTTGGGAGTGTTTCCTATATACTGTACTGTACCCTCTCATAATTTCATTACATTGTGTGGTCTCTGGTAAACAGTGTGCGTAGGCCCTTTCGTTATGATTCACTGCAGAGGAAGAAAGGAATTTAAACAATGGCTTTCTAAAGCATATTCAGTGTGGAGCTATAATATCAGGTTGGAGATTTACATTATTAAGTCGCAATATGACGAGATGAGGCCCAGCCCCTGGTTCATCCCTTGGTTCATGAAGATGAATGCGGTGGAATAAAAAGCAATTACGGCAAACAATGTCTTACAAAGATGAATAGGCAGAAAACAAAGAGGGGGGGGGGGGCTTTGGCGATGTGATGACAGTGGATTCTTTCTGCGTAGCTTCCCGCCATCCGTTACAAAGGTGAAGGGCAGCCATTGTCAAGAGAGGAGGGCTCTCACGGCCTCTGCTAATTTGGCTACAACAGCAAACGTTCGAGCTTCTTGCACCTTTTTCTCGCTCACGTTTGATTGGCGGCCTCACGCCTGCCCGACGCCGCTCCGTTGACGTCTCTGGCTCGGCTGGATGTCGACGGCCCAGACGACATATGCACCTGATTGCACACCGGCAGTCATGGGAAAACCATTCTGTGCGGAGCCCTGTGGAAAAGCAGTACACTTCCTGTTCAGTCGCGGAGTGGTGAACAGCACATTCTCTGGCGGGAACCTCGGTGTCTCTGTTAAAGGGATCTGTTTCGCCGTTTTAAGAGAGCGGGTATGCTTCAGACCGATGCGTGCGACTGAGGGAGCCGCTCCGTTTTTGTGGAAACAATAATCGGGGTGCCAGATAATCACGCTTGCTGTTTTCTGGAAAAACAGTTGACTTTTCTGTTCAAGGTAATTTGAACTTCAAGCCACCGCGGTGTAACACAGAAATCAGAAATCTATAATAGAACACACACAAAAAGGCATTCCGCAATCGTGACAAGGAAAACGCTCTGGTGAAAGGTTGCAGAGACGTTTCTTGGTGTAAGATTGTTTTTTAATAAGCAGGCACATTTTTCAAATGAGGGGCACTCACGGGGTCAGGAAGATAAAATACATGAATACAGGAGCTGGTTGGCTGTTTTTGTTACAGTAACGATAACAACGTCACAGTAAATTACAGCTGGGCTCAAGCAGTGGCCTGATGAGAGACAGCCCGAGAAAGCCAAATGGAAAGATGATATAAATCTGAGATGCTAAATCTATTCACTTTAGAATGCACAACTTGGAAATTATGAGTTTTTTGGTTAAAGGGTGTGGGGAGGATGAGGTTGGAGATGGAGGTATTTTCCATCCATTAGTGGCGTAGCATGAGATACACACATAATTCACTTTCCACATCTTCACCCAATTAACTAATCGCATCATAATCGAGCGAGCTCTGGCTGGATGTTTCACGTCAGTGAAAAGTTATCGAGCCCCGAAAGCCAAGCAAAGCTTTTCTCATTCACGCACACTCACACACACACACACGCTCACACATCCAACAGGGTGCTGCATGTTGTACTCTCAAATCTTATGAATGAGATGCAGTGGACGCAATAAAATAAACCATTTCCAAAGAGATCCTGGCAGACATTCTCAGATTAAGATTTTTAAAAGCCAAAAATATGAATTAAGAATGAAAAACGCACGGCTTTGGAAGCTGCTGTGTCCATTAAACATGGAAACTCAGACTAGAAACCAGGAGTCACAAAATCATCCTGATGTAACGGTGGAAAAGACAAACAAAGGTGAGAAACGTGTTCACATTCAGGCATATTCACAAACGATATTCTAAGGCAACGATATTACCCACAGAGCGTCAAGTCAGAGAAGTAATCCAGACTGATGTGTTTCATAAGTGACTGCCAGGACTGAGCTTACAGTGTTGTTCTCCTTATACACTGTGTCTTAATCTAGATCTACAGTTAGCTTCAAAAGGTCACCAAGTCCTTCAGTGACAAAGAAAACACTCTGCTGGGATCTTCAAGGACTGTACAGAGGCTTACTGTTACTGTCAGCGTTGGAGAATTGAATTTACAAGTTGAGTGTCTGAATGGATACAGACAAACCCATCGTCACCATCACTAAGGTGTCTTAGTAAGGATTAGGGTTAGTCCAAGTCTCCAAGTATCTAAACATTTTCATTTGGCAGATCTGGTGACTGAGGACATGATTTACTATATTTTCATACCCGTCGAACCTCTCGGTGAACCCTCCTCTGCCTGAATCCAGACCTCAACAAATCAGACAGGTCTAGCATTGACGGCTGTATCGCTGTTTGCAATTAAAAAACGGTCGCAAAAGAGGCCATAAATACGAATGAGTGGACACGTCTGCTCCAGTTGTTGTAAGTTAACCTTAAATCTTTGATATTTCAATGCACAGATTCAGTTGGTGCTCCTCCTCTCTAATACAGGCACAATGCAACGATAATAAAATAGTCTGAAATACTTCAGTGATGACAAATATTAAATACTTGTTATCACTACCATGCTGGCTATAAATGATGCTGACAGGATACATCAGTCACGGCTGACTGGTTATTAAAAAAAAGGCTAACGTGAACACAGTAGCAGTCAAAGTGAGAAGAAGAAAACAAAAGTGTATTTCAGTCTCATCATCGGGCTGATTTGGTGAAACTCTGCTGTTTAATATGTTATAATAATATGTTATATAATATGTTCAAAGTCCTGCCTCTGCTGACTTTGTGGCTTCACAACTATATCACACCACCCTTTGTTCCCCACAGATAAAAATCATAAGTTCTCCTTTCTTTCTTTTACCTAGAGGTTTGGATACAAACATTATGTTGCTCTTGGTCATTTATTGAAAAGGTCGATGTTGCCTTTTTTCTAGGGAGGGCAGAAAATCCTCTCCTCTTGTTATCTCAGTAGGATAATAGTATGGATTATAACATGAGATTGATTATAAAATGAATATGTCATCCTGTTGGTTTGAGATGATAACCGACACCACAAATGTATAGAATACGTGCTTCCCAAGAATGTGAGAAGGATATTTGTTCCCTTTCAGACATAC
>JAOXYL010000061.1:2781256-2795473 GCA_028564955.1 Terapon puta
AGCACATTAAAGAAACAGACAACGTTATGGCAGATGTGTTGTCACTGGCTCCACTGCCATGAGGTTTCTGAGCCCAATTTGTGAAGCCTTCCTCTTGTTTGTTTGTTTTTTATATGGTCATTTTACACAGTTTCTTGACTTGTTCTTGCTGTGCCTGTTTTATTAGTCTGCCTCTCAGGTGCCAGGGATGCTGAGGATGGGTGGGGTAAGATGTGGGTCAAGGGGGCAGGGTAGAATGAAGTGTATGTGGGTGTATGTATATATTTGTATTTTTGTATTTTAGGTAATTAACATAGTTGGTGTTTGAGGTTAGACGTCAAAATGTTTCCCTGTGGGACACCGACCTTGTGTGTGGTGTGTAACCAAGCATCTTCTGTTGTTTCTGAGGTGCAGTGACACAGGTGATTGCAGCACCCATCCAGATTGGGAGCAGCTGGGCCCAATCCCCGATAAGATATTTAAGTCTCAGTTTCGTGGCCCAGCCAGTGCCAGCACCTTTTGTGTCGTTTGGTTTTGGTTTCATGTCCCTACTCTACAACCCTGAACATGAACTTACTCACACACATCCACATGAACATTACTGATTTACTGACAAACACACCTCATACTTGTTGTTACTCTTCAGTTTAGTTGTTTTTTGTTGCAATAAAAACTTCATATTTAAGTTAAGCCTGTGTCCTGTCCGGTCTTTGTCATGGCCTTGGAGTCGGGCCTTGACACGGGTGTCTTGCAACGTCTTGAAACATGTTTAACTTTTTATCAAGTTGATGCACTCATTGCTGCTTTTTATGAGCCAACCAACTACGGCATGGATGTTCTGAAAAGTATAATTTTAAATGCTGAGCTGTTGGGCCCTTCTGAGTTTAAAAGTTGAGGGCCATTTTTCATTCCTTGTCTGACCCTGATGACAACAGAGGTCTGGGGCCAGGGCCTTTAAGATTACAAGGTCCGGACCCTGATCAGGTAACCTTCTCACAGATGGCCTGATGAATTCCAGACACTGCCATGTGACACTTGGTACAAGGTGGGCAAATATCACAAATCTTCACATCACTCAACGTGCAAACTATACGCACTTTACAGTATGTGAAGACCGTGCTTTATGATAGCTCAACCAGCCAGAACGCCTTCCCCCGGCAGCACTAAAGAATAAGGAGGAGGTGTCAGCAGCTGCATATATCATAAGTAGCTGTGAGGAGTACACAGACCAAACAGTCCAGCAGGCTCCTCGTCCTGTGTTGGCCCCTGCCGACTTGTCCTTGAGCAAGACTCTTTATCCCCGCCAACTCCAGCAGTACCCGACCCTGCACTCTGACCTGAGGCTACCAAAAGCACAAACTCCCCGTCTACATAAGAAATACATGTATTGGAGGAAGTGCGAGGTTTAACACTTTCCAGCCTGCTACCTGAAACAATGTGCACCAAATCCAGTTGTTTACTGTACCATTATCAATTAACAGCAAGGTGAATAGGCTGCCGTTTGTTTTTACACTCCGCTCTCTCAATTCAGCTTCACCAGACTGTAAATAGCTGTACGAAGCTATAAATAACTCTAACGAGCAGCTGAAAACATGAATTTGTGTTCCACCTTACACCTCTAAATTGTCAAGGACAGGGGTGCGATCGGGGCTGAGGCTGAGTATGGTCGGTATGTGTACTCCCAGGTGGAGGTTGTCCATCCATCACGTGGATATTTATACTCCCACCCCTCCACCCACCCATCGTTCAATTAGTTCAAAGAGTTCAGAAAGTCACCAACGGGGTGACCAGGTTACGCCACTCACAGGGAGAACGTGCATGCGAAGGCGATGCGTGTGTATACACCGTACGCTGTAGGTGGTTGTGGTGTGGAGTGTGAACAGATGGATAGACGGATACACATATGGATTGGATGACGTGTGGGATTTAAAGTGTGCGAGTGAGTGTTTTGCGAGGCTGGTGGGCGTAGGCATGAGTGGCCACTGGGTAAGTATTTGTTTATGTGCTCACGTAGCTGGATGATCCCATTTGTGTGTGTGTGCGTGCATATATATGTGTGTATGTATTAATTCAGTACAGGGTGTGAAACAGCTGATGGGTTCATATTTAAAGCATGACACTCAATGTGTGGGAGAAGCAATGAGGGCTGAGTGGCCTGCCAACACCGGCAGCTGCCTTTCACATTCAAATGACATCAATCACTCCCTTAACACGATCCTCTCCATCTCATTCTGAGAGAAAAGCCTTCGACTTATGTACCCTTTTTTTGTCTCCTTCATGTTGAGCCCACACATTCAGCGTTTATCATGTTAAACAGCAACACAGACATTGATTTTAGTATTTCTGCATTACAGTCTAGTCCAGCCACAAGGTGCTGACCAGAGGAAATATATCAGCATTACAAATATATCAGACTATTATCAGTAATACAATGAGTAAAAATAAGTCATGTCTATTTTTGGCGATTGAAAGGGTTAAGATACAGTAAAGGCCAACATCTGACAACACCAGAGGGAGGGTTTGTATGCAGGCAGAGAAGAAGCTCTTCCTGCAAAGTTCAACTCGGGGCAATAATGCTCCAACACATGGTGGCCCCGGTTCACACTGCAGTCTGACAGTGACATATCCATAATGACTGCCAGGCAGGGAGGCTAACAGTGAGTAAGTGATAAGTGCACCGCTTTGTGTCAAAGGGAATCAGAAACCTATTCATGTGCTTATTTTTATTTACATCATCTATTTACGCTGACCAGGTGTGTATCAGGTCTGATGTTGTTGTGGACAGATAGACGATAAGACATGAGTCAGGGAAGCTGATTTGAGTAATAGATCTACCAGTTTGAAGGCTTATCAGATGCTGACTGCACAGTGGTTCAAAAGGAAGGATTTAAAAACTCTGGAGTGGAGTCACAGTGACAGTAATTCTATGAGGCCACGAGCTTAACAGTACAAATAGATAGTTTACATTACAAATGAATCCAGGAGGGACGTGTGTCTATTTAATTGGTCTCTTGCCGGATGACCTAATGTCTGTCTGAACACCACCTAAGGTTGCAGCTCCGCTTTTCTTTTCTTTTGGCAGCACTACTTTTTATTAGATTTTTCAGATTTGAGCTTCATACCAGTGTATGCCTCAAAATACTACATGCTTCTAAGCCACATCGCGGGGAGAAGGCTAAGTGCTCCATTACGCAGTATGTCAATTTGAGTGGCATTTACCTCTGGAGAAAAATAAGTGCACATCAGTGAGCAGACAAGCAGCTCACAGACATCATGAGGCGAGGGCGAGTTATATTAGCGTGCAGGAATTAGTCATTTCACCAAATCGAGAAAACACAGCTATGAAAATGCCGTCTCTCCACCGTCTTCCAGTCCATAATAACAACATAAAATGAGATTGGTGTACAGCTATGGTGTCTGGCAGTGGAGCTGCCGCCATGATTTACCATGGCCCTGCATAATGATCATGTAGAGCAGATGTGAGCCGGGCCCAGCTGAGCTTTTGGACGCACTGTGAGAGGGAGGCACACACTGCAGGTGGGTGAGGTACTTCTGCTCCCAGCCCTCTGAAACTCTAACATTTCCATTCATCATTCTGCGAGTTCTCTCATTCACGCAGCCGAGCTGGGTATGAGGTACAAACGAGATCCGAATTAAAATGCTGCTCGTGGATTTTCAGAATAGATTCAAAGTCTATAACCCATGACATTGGCATGGTGAAAAAAACACCGGTTAAAAAAATAGCCAAAAATCAAAACTGGAGATTTATTTCATGCTATTTAAAATGCCTTTTCCAAGAAAAAGTCTTGTGAGGTTTGTCGTGGAACAATAACGTGGCTGCAGCCTGCGGGATCACATACGAGGGCTGTTTTTAACTAGTCCTCTGTGTCCCAGTTTAATTAGAGAGAAGCCTATAAGCACGCAACTTCACACTGTGTTTACAGCGCCATAAAAGACAAAGCTTCTTCTCTCTGTCACTGATGGGTTCAGATGTAATGAGTCCTACTTCGCGTTTGTCCTCAAATGGAGGAGTTGCCACTACGCGGGCTCACCAGACCGTCTTCCCTCCCGCCTCCCGGTCTGTAAACACGTCTGAGTCCTGAAGAGACTGCAGACGCCGTGACAATGTAAAGGTTTACAGCAGCAAATTAGTTAAGTGTAGAAAAAAAAAGCTTGTCTGGATGTCTCAAATACATGTAAGAGGAAAACAGTGTGTAAAACAGTGCATTTAACGGCTCTCAGCAGTAGTTTTACAGCTCGAATAACCCATGACAGACAAGTCTTCTAGACGCTTGCCCACAAAGATGCGGTGCTTCAATCCTTGTAAACGCCTGTGAGAACAGTGGGTGGGCCCAATTAAAAAAGGCTACAGTGAGAGTGTGTGATAGAGCATGGAGCATCATTAAGTTACAGTGAGGGAGGGCATGATATGATGCAATGTTATTCATTAGTGGTCTGATGGATCTTCAGCTGCCTGTGATTAGGAGGGGTAAACAGCAGCTGTTCACTGGAGTGAAAGTTGTTCCGCCGGGGAAGGTCATAACTCTGTCGACGCTGGGGAAAAATAGAGGCTGGAGCTCAGGACAGGATACAGCTGATTCATGGGTAGAAAGAGGAGTCTAACCGCCTGACCCGACTAGATTCATTAGTGCAGTGATTCCCAACAAGGGGCACCCGAGGGGTATAAGCCAAACGGGTACGCGTAAAGATTGAAAACACTCAAGAATTTCTAAAAAATATGATTGAATATAGAAAATGTAACCAGATAATGAGTCCACAGTCAGACCTGAAGGCTGGGTGTTGAGTCAGAGATCATGAAAACTAAATAGTCTGCAGGTCAGTCGCTCAAAGTGATGAATAAATACTTACTACCTCCAGCCAATATGCACTTTTAACTCATTAAGAAATCTAAACACCATTTTAAACATTTTAAACATGACAGATGCGCTGATTAAGGTGTACACAAGTTCCTCTAACGGGGTGGTGGGAGTTCATCTAACATAAAAGGAGGAAAACCTCTGCATTAGTGGTTTGATCGTGCACCGATCAAAGGTTTGATCTCAGCTCTCGCTCCACAGTTTTGCAGGGATTTTGAGCTTGATCGGATAATGGAAAAGCTGCACTGTGTTTTCAGGTTAGCGTACAAAGCGGAGGTCATCGCCAGAGGCTGTGGGAGGAAGGTGGCGGTTCAAGCAGAGGGAGCATAAGGCCGAGGATCAGGGCCCTTTCAGGATGAAGCAGCAGATGGTTGAAGAGGAAGCTGCTTGGCATGCATTAATGTTCATCCAGGTGCACAGGGAGAAGGAGACCGACAACGAGAGCGACTTCTCTCATTTCTACTGCTGCGGCGCTCAATGTATGCATAAGCAGCGCAATCTGTTCAAAAGTCATTATATTCCTCTATTCATGAGCAACCAGGCAGAGTCCAAGATCCAGGATCCAGGAGTCTCTCAGGTTGAAAGAATAAATTCATTGTGACAGAGACGGTATGGTCTAATATTTCACCATCATTAAATTTGCATTCATCTGTTTATGTCAGTGAAATAGCTGGCAAAGATAAACTGCAGTTACATTACTACTCTATTTAGATTAGCTTAAAAATAACAATAGGAATGATTATTTAGGTCCAGTGATGATCAATTATTTAATATAGACACGTTTAACAGAATAAAATGTCTCCATTACACATGTGCGGCATAATATTCTTACAAGCTGCAAAGTGTATTTGTCAAACTATCTCTGACCTGACTAATGTGTTTTCTGTTAGCTTTAATAACTATGTACAGGGACAGCTTCTCCACAGTGTATTCATTAATGAAGAGAAAACATCAAATTCGCACCAAAACGAAACATTGGCTCCGAGCATGAATGGAGGAATCATTTTGTGAATCACACATTCTGAATAATCTCCATTTACGGACACAGAGGCAAAACAACAAGTTAAGCCAGGCTTGGCGAGCGCGTTTGCCAAAGTCACAAAGGAACAGAACTGGTCAAAACAACCTAACCCTGTAAGACGTCCTCTGTAATCCCACGTCAGAACAAGGCTGAGGAAAAATCGACTCAATTAGCAACAAAAACAACAAAAAAAAAAAAAAGGTTTTGAGAAAAGAAGTAGGACGATGTGGGATTTTAATACATGCCAGCTGGAAGGGAGCTTTTTCTATTTTCCACTGTGTGAAGGTTTCATTTGGCTCAATGGGTGTTTTTCAAAGGGCAAACAGCCATTCTGAAACCAGAATAGACGTGTGAAGATGCTATGTTTTGGGATCAGGAAAGACTTGCCTCTGACACTTCACATCTGACGGCCGTCCGTCCAGAGTGCTTACACAACGGACAAACCGACGGCATTCAGTTTAACACAGACACAAACCATTGTCTGTTTTAAGTTGTTCTGGGTCACAACAACCTGATTCTTGAAGGCAGGGTGACTAAAATTTAACAACCGTACTTGCCGGAAACGTCCCATTTTCCCCCGCGCTTTTGTGCGGAGGTGTCACAGGGCAGCCCCGCGGTGACTTTACTGACGACAGCACTTATCAGAGATCTTTTCTCCTCATTGGTTTGGGGTTGGCAGACGGATACATGGAAATAACAATTTCACTCGCCATTAGCTGTGACTATAACTCTGACTGCGATAGCGAACTCTGTGTTATTTCAATCAAATCATCCGCTCCTGATGTGTGCGGAAGAGTGTTTTAAGAGTTTACAAGTATACTAGTCTTCACAATGTTGGGGGTAAGGAATGTGCAGAAAAAAAAAACCTACACTATCAGTAAGGATTATATAGTGAAACACTAAAACACATTTTTGGTTGGCTGTCACAGGTGGTAATGCACCAGTCAAACTGTCATGGAGGAATATTTATAACACGCACACACACACACACAGGTAGAGCAGAACAATGAGAGATTTATATATGTAGAGCTCTCGCATTAACGTATGATTTACTTTGACAATTTAAAGTGAGATTATATGGAAATGCCTCACTTAACCATTGTCATACTGGTGGTTTTGGGGTATTTACAAAGTACACTGCTCCTTAATCATGACAGGAAATTGGTTAGAGCTGAGTGTGTGTTTAACGACTGGCTGTGTCTTTAATTTCAATTTTCCGCAAAGGAGAAAACGGATAAAGCCTTGCGGAGCACTGCGAGCCTCCGAGAGCGCGTGGAAGCCGCGGAGGACAAATATGCAGGACTTATATTTAGATCTAATCCTCAAACTATAAGTTATGAATAAAATCTCTCATTAAAATATATTTAATTCTCCTATAAAACCAATAACAACGGTCGGTTTTCCATCTCCGTGCAAACTGCCAAGAGCAATAATTCTACTTCACAATCCTCACTACCGCAGCCCGGCTAAAATATAAATTACTTTGACAAATATTTTTCCAAAAACCTCAGTGGCCATATGTAGAATCCAGCTCCAGCGGAGCGGGAGCATGACTTAATCGTTGTGACAAGCCAGTCTGATGGAGATTCCAACAGAGGGCTGAAACCCAGAGGATTTCATCAATATAGATCAAAATACGGAATTCGCCCCGAACTTAGAAATATGATAGAAAAAAAACATTTGGGGGAGAACATGACTGGAAAAGTGCTTCGCCGAAAGCCTCTCAGCTTACAATGTGCCTTCACAAAGAGCGCACTGATGGCGATATATTCCTCTGTCAACATACCTTTCAAAAACGCTTTCATGTATGATATGCGATCGGGGCTACTGTACTCCATACGAATCTTTTCTCTCCACAGTCGAGCTGGCCTATTAAAAGCCCGGGTGTGTAATATGACCCATGTGGTGCAGTCATTTCAGCCACTATGTTATTCCAACAAGCAGCTGTTGTGTGTTCCTGCTCAGCTTGATTCCCCAAATCCAGACCCCGCCCACGCCGCCCCCCCGCCCTCCCTCCTCCCGACACACGAGCTGGCACGCTGTGGGGTCAAGCTTATTTTGTAAAGACAAACACTTATGAGTTGATTTGCCGAGCGACAGGCAGACATGACTTGGCAAACAAAGGCGATGGGCCGCGGCTCAGAGACAATTTAACAGACTGGTGTTTGGATAGTAACTGACATTCAAGCAGCTGCGGGATTCCTCGTGATCGGGGGGGCCTGACTGCGAGCTTTCTCACGCACAGTTTGTAACGCAGTCGACATCGGTTAGGCTTGATTCTGAGCGGACATTTTTTGACCCTGGGTCTCGGAACATTAAGTACAGCGCGGCCGAGATATTGTACTGTAAGTAAAAATACTAATGTTGCACCCCTGTGGCCTCGTCCTCCCGTACAGTCTATGAGACACGGATTGATAATGACACACCAGCTGGTCAGAAACACACTGCACACACTGCTGCTCCCTCTCTCTCTGTCTCTGCCATCGATGATCATTCATCGCTTTATACCCTTAAAAAGCTGCAACTGTCCCTTAATACTTGTACACAAATACACACACACACACACACACACTGCTGTTAGCTTCCATTGTGATTGTATCTCCTTGTCTGCAGAACCAGCACAGTTTAAGAGAGAGGCCACCCCTCAGCTTTGTTAAGGAGGTGAGACTATCAAGTGCCATTTTACTCACGAGGAACAATAAACGTAAGAGTCTGTCAGGGTGATGTATGACGCGTATAACAAATGTGCAAATGATGAGAAAGATCTCTGCATCTCTCGTCAGCGGGCCGACCTGGATAAAGGCCATTTTCATTTCCCTTACTAAACCCCGAGCTGTGCACTTCAGACTTTAGAGAGACAATCACGTCAGATTCTATCTCCACTAGACGTACCTTACATTTCCAGAATAGTTTGATGGGAAATGACTCTGCTTTGCGATTCTTGGGTGAACCCCCCCCCCCAAACTGGGATCCTTAAATGCACCGTGCGTTCATGCATGTGCGCACATATGCCCTCATGCACAGACAGTAAGTGTTTTTTCATCAGGACGGGGGTCAATTAGTGCACCCGTGAACAACTTTCAACTCCGTGGATACCATGAATGCGGCATTTTTGTTGCCTTGACAACACCACAGTGACTGACTGACAGTTATACATACATTTAGTGTTGGATTCAGATCCTGTTATCAATCAATTTGATGGTGAAAGTGGAGGTGGTGTTACTTTTAGACAGAACCAGGTCGTTTCCCTCTGAGCTAAGCTAACACCTCTCTAGAGACTCTTCCAAAACTGTAAAATCTGCCAATGAAACAGATGAGATATATTTTAATTAGTCAGCTTTAGAGGTGCTGCTAGGTGTGTTGCTGTCTCTGGAGACAGCCAGACTAGTTGCCCCCCCCACACCCATCATCCCAGTCTTTATGCTAAGCTGAATGTTTCAGAGTGGTATCAATCCTTTCATCTGACTCTCAGCTGAAAAGGGAATGAGCGTTTGTCCGGGGGTTTGAAATCCGATTTGACACAAGAAAGTAAAAATTCAGTCAGTTCACCTTCCCAGACTTCATAATGGTGGACAAACGTTTTACATTTGAGCTCCCATACTCATTTCATAACAGCAAAGGGTGTGAGATGGGTGTTTGGGTGAGCGGTGCATCTTGTACTCCTCTTTTCTCTTGTTCATCAAAGCCTTTTTTTTGTTATGTAATCATAATGCCCTGATTGGTCTTTGCTGTGTAAAACATTATTAAAGCTGCTTTGAATGGAAGATGTTTAAATCCACCATTGTGCCACATAACCATGTTTCTCTGGGTCACTGCAGTGTGCCTGTGTTTGGAATAATGATCGTCATTATTTTAGGGACTATTTTCTCTGTGACATATTCAATCATTTCTACTTTTCTGATGCACCTGCAATTTGGCCGCAGATTCATTTGGCCTCTGTGGAGCTCTTTCATTTGTCTCATATCATGATGGAAAATCACATTGCTCCCCTGCAAGATAGTGATCCATTTGTCATGCTAATGTGACCCACTGTTGTGATGTTTGTGTATGTGATTAGCTTTACATTAGAGTTTAAGTCCTTTCACAAAGGACGCTGACCTGATGTGTCCTCATCACATTTCAAATATACCGTACGTGCGAGAGCAGTATGATAGGCAGCTATAGGAGCTGACATAACACGACTGAAGGAAAAAACACTGCACACACACGCACACTACCACAGGCCTGGAAAAAAAAAAACGACTTCAAAAAGTGGAGACATGAAGACCTCTTCATGTCAGTGGCATGTGTGTGATCTCTTCCTCCTTCCCCAACCCCCCCTTCCTCAAACACTCACACGCATAACACTCTGTATCTGTGTGACAGAGGACTTTGCCAGAGGTGACCTCGGGAGCAAACTTACGACTAATGTGTTCTGACAAGTCAGCTACAAGAAAGTGCCAACAGAGCAATGTAATGGTTAAAACCAGCCCGACGCTCATCCATACATCAGCACTTATACCTCGGTCCTGTGACCCAGATGATCGTTTTACACTCCACGTTGTATTATTTTGTGCGGACAAATAAGAGATTACATTGGCCGGGCCGTGGCTGCGTGGGACCGTAAGCCCTGGAATAGTTCTGGGTTCAGTGTGCCTGAGGGGGGTGGGCATAACTGTGGGGAAATATTGTGGTTGACCAGAAAATATGGCTCCCTCTCACAGAATTCAGACTCAGAAATTAGTTGACCCCTGACACTTGTGACTTGCAGTCATAAAACACCAACCTAAGAGACGCTGGTCTGCAGCAGAAACAACAGTGGAAAATCACAAAACGACTGATTTCATAAATGAAACTTTGATATACTTTTAGGCATCTGAAGATTTTTGACAAGATGTCTCAAGACCTGAGCTGGTGCATTACCCAGCGATCCCAACAAACACACACTGTATTTGGCTTTGCCTTGAAGCTGGCCGTTAGTTTTGGAGTTGTGTGAGGTTGCCCTTCACAGTGGGTTCCCACACTGAGCTTTTTATGCTCCCAAACAGAGGGGCTGTGTACAGGCTCCCTGCCACATGGGATAAAGAGGAGTAGGACCGACATCACATTTCTACTGTACGTCTGAACCTAAACATGAAGACGTGAGCTACAGGAGCGAGAGACAGGAGAAGAGAAGGAAATAAAGCCACAGAGCTGAGGTGTATTTGCAGTAGGGGGGAGAAGAGGGACGGGAGGGGCGAAGCAATGATGACTTTTTTATGTCATACCATGTAGTGCAAACACGCCTCTCAGGTTTACACAGATTGTGAGCACACATGAACGCACGGCGGAGGAGAAAGCAATAAAGAGAAATAAATCAGAAGACAGAGGAAAAGCAGAAAAAAAGTACATCTGTGCAGCTGTCTTTCCTACCCTTTTTTCTGTTTTCACTCACATTGTCATTTTGTGGAGGGATGGGGGGGGTTGGGGTGGGGGGGGTGTCAGCAGCTGCTGTGCTGCCCCTGTGGGTAAGACAGGGAGGTCAGAGGGCCTCTGGCCTGTCACCAAAGGTACGCTGCAGCCTTACCAAGCTCGTGCCAAGCGGAGGGCCGGGGGCAGAGCCTGGTGCTGTATCTCCCTGATGTGCTGCCAGTGCCCCCCCGCCACCTCCCACCCCCCCTCCTCGCCTCCTCAGGACCAATCTTCAGCCTGTATGCTCACTCTGGCTGTGATTGTAGATACTGGAAAATCCTTTGTTCCCAGATAGAACCCCTCCAACCCCCACCCTCTCACATTATGACTACTGTAGTGTGTAGCCTACATCACACTAGAGCGAGGCACAGTGGTGCTATTTTTGAACCAAGAGTGCCTATCCTGAGGCCTTTTGATACTGCGGATCTTCTGACGTTAGCTGTTATATCAGTTAAAGTTGTGCGGTCCTCAACAAAAAGATGCACCATACGTATTTGATGATTTTTTATTCTGTACAATGTAAGCTACATAAGCAATTAAAGTTTGTTTGTTCTTTTTTTTTGAAGTCACATCCCGCATCCAAAGTCCACATCTTTTTCCTGTAGTTTAATATAAATCAAAGACAGTTGAGATGAAGAAAAATTAAAGTCCTGTGCACCTATGTTAAATATTAGATTAGTGCAGTGAGGGTGTTCGGGGTTAGCTATGTTAATCCCACAGGGGCATAACAGACCCACAGACCCATGAACACTAAACTAGTTCCAGCATGCCTAAATATAGCGTGGTAGCAGTGGCTAGGGCAAGGCTTGGATCAGTCATGACTAACTTCTGGCCATGGTGGCACAGCAGTGACAGCATGGCCGGTAGGGGTGACACCTTCAGCGGATGACAGAAATGCACAGGCTGGCAGGAAAGCTCCCTCTGATGTATTTTTGTTTGCGTCCCGAGACGTCTATTTTTTTTAGGCTCGCACAAGCTCAAGAAGGCAGCATCAATTGCTATGGCAACGCAAAGGGGCTCAAGATTGCCCTTTTCGCTTTCTCAGATTTCTCAGATGCTTTGAGGGGTTGCTGGTGTTGCTTACATAAAAACATTAGGAGGCTGGCTGTGTGTGTGTGTGTGTGTGTGTGTGTGTGTGTGTGTGTGTGTGTGTGTGCGCGTGTGTGTGTTTTGCATGTGGCTCGCGCCGAAGCACCTCGGCAGTCGGCAGATAAACCCAGTTATTAGGCCTCAATCTGCCGGCGTAACGTATCAGATGAACCATTACAGTCACATCCAAAGAAGTGAAGCAGCCTTCCTCCTCCCATAACGCACCCCCCAAGGCAATCATCTGCCAGCACATTTGTGATTAAGGCTCAGAGATCGGGGACGACTAAAACAACAATACAACAAAAAAAAAAAAAAAAGAAAAAAAAAAAAGCAGTGTGCTATGAGAGGTCGCGCTCCGTGCTCCTCTCTTTGTTCTAGAGAATGGCCTCAGCGCAGTGCTAACATAGGCACAGCGATGACGGAAATGCAAACAAGCAGCAGTGTCTGCGCGGGCCACGAGGGAGAGAGATGAAGGGATGATAAGTGGGAGGAGGCGAAGAGACTCTGAAGTGTGTACATTTAACACTCGAACACCGCGGCTGATGGCGCGGGTCATTCTGATGTAATGCCTGTACAATTCTGCGAGTTTAAGCCTTTCTTGGAGAGAGAGACAGAAGACGAGACGAGGCGAGAGAGGTCTCGAAAAAAAAGCGACGCGAAATCGTTGGAGGCATTGCGGTAAATACAAAGGAAGGTGGGGGTGGAGGGGAGGCGGTGAGCAGAAATGGTGAGAGCAGATGAGAAAAAGGTGCGTGACTCACTCACGACGCCGTCACGCAGACCTCGACCTGCGAAATGACTGGCTGGAACCATCAGCCACAGAACCCCCCCCTCATCAGAAAGTGAGGCTCGAGGGGTTGGCCAGGTGGAAAAATCCTCGCCCACAATTGCAGGTTCAGTTCCCAAGTGCCACCGGGAGACCCTGACCGAACTGGATTTGAACGTGCACACAGGTGGGAGGCTAGGAAGTGGTGTCGCTCAGTGGTTGGTCGACAAATGTTCATCTAACACTGTATCTAACACGATATCTGGGTAAATTTAAAGGGAAAATGTGTATTAAAAAACATGACATTGAGCTATTTTGACAAAGTGATCTAACCCCTGATGTTCATTGTGGGAGGGATTACAGCCAGGCAGTCATTTAAAGTTTAGATAAATGCTGTTTCTCTTAGCTGAAGCACAATACCCACAACGCACACATACAGACATGCCCTGTATCAATGTTTTGTCATAGCGTTTACAGAAAGGTTAGGAAGACAGAGCAAGGGGAACTCCCTCTGAGTGAACACAGGACGTGATGACCCCCATCAGCTGTGACTCTCCTCTGACTGGATTCAAACAGGCACAGTCATTTACATAAAAATACATACGCAAGACACAAATGCGATATGTACATGTGCCTGAATTTTTATCGATGACAGACCTATTATTGGTATTTTTTTTATTGTGATATGTTTTTTAAAGTGTGTGGATTCGGTGCAGCCATTGGTTTAATTTTATCTCGGTGCACTGCAGAAATATAATATCCATAATTATGTTTTCATTTGTGCATAATCACCTGAAACTGCTGCTGTTGTGTGTCCTTTAAGCTTACAACTCACTGCTAAATACAACTAAAGGCCAAACACTGCTCTTTTAAAACTTTTTTATGTATAGTGTACTTACAAAATGACATTACAACAATTAAATGCATAAACTATGTAAGAAACTGTTGTATACTCATGCTACTATTTGATACAAAAATAATCATGAGGAGGCACAAGACCAGGGAGAATCTTACATGGACATGTATTTAGCTTCACTCTTGGGACATGGGGATTA
>JAOXYL010000061.1:2809877-2821743 GCA_028564955.1 Terapon puta
GCCGCTTTCAGGGGGAGCCGTTTGCTGCCGGCCGTTATTTACAGCATGAAAAACATCTCCTCATAGCCCGGGCGAGGTAATCCATCACAGAAACCGCCGGGCCTTAATTTGGATCATTCAAAGTTTGTGTTTCATCGTCGCTTCGCTGAGCCCAAGTTGAGCTTTGTTTTGGTTTTTTTTGTTTTCACCTGACATGCAGAAATGATGCGTAGGCCTGAGTATAATCCCTGGGAACAAACTTCACTGTCACATCCACGCTGTTTTATTGATGGAGGTTTAGTTTGGTGGGACAGCTGTTAATATCAGGCAACATTTTGTATTTGAAACCATGAAAAATCTCCAAGTTGTATAAGACGGAAATGTAAAATGTGCATTTTACTGACTTTCCCTCAGAGTTGTAGCTGTTCATGCTGCCGTTGTTGGACTCCCTGCTGGGCTGGCGGCTCATGTTCCTGGTCAGCTCCACCGCCATGCCGGTCTCCGTGCTCCTCTGGATGGGTGCACCCTTCTCCTTCTTAGTCTTTCCATCTGAATGACAGAGGAGAGAGGAGAAAAATCACAATATTGTAGCCAGAGATGCTGCCGTAGTTGTGTTTTTAGCTTTGTTTTCTCACAGCGTAAGTGAAGGTTTTCTTCTGATCTTCACAGACAGATCTTTATCAGGTTCACCTGACAATTATATTTGTGGTTTGGAGGCAGTGTGGAGACATTACTTTTCTCATTAATGATGGTTCAGTTCCCCACATTGAAAGAAAATCTTCTGCTGTCCACTGAAGTCGAGATGAAGATGAACATCAGCTAAAAATATATATATATTATTACTCCAGTCTATTTCTTAATTAAAGGTGAAGTTAGACATTTTGGGAAATGTGCTTCTTTGCTGTCTTGCCAAGGGTTGGATGAGAAAATCAATACCACTCTAATATCCGTACATTCAGTCTGAAGATTTCCAGTCAGACAGTCAACTCAGCATAAAGACTAAAAGCAATTGTTGATTGTTTCATCCATTTGTTTATCAGTCTGGTGTCTTAAACAGCGACATTTTGTTACCTCTAGGCAGAGCCAGGATAACTGGTTTCCCTGTTTTCAGCCTTTGTGTTGAGCAAGGTAACTTATTTAAAATGATTCAATGAATCATGTTCACTAAACTCTGTCCTGACTGTAGTAAATGACACAGATAATGATATGGACTGAATCAAAACAACCAATCAGAACAAAGTATCTGACGGCGCCTCAATCCCTGCTCCTGCACACGCTTCCCGTCACCTTCAAATCCCCTCTTTCCTAAATGACTGCAGCTTTAAAAACCCTTGTTTTGCCTGATTTTTCCGTGGATCAAGCTGGAATGCCACATTTCCCAAAATGCAACCTAAAAAGATTGTTTGGTAAACCCTCCCTGCCTGGTAAATGCCTCCAAACGTCATCAGAGTTTGACTCATGACACCATATAACTGTTTTTACAGGGTGAGAAACATCAAGCTGCGATGGCTTTGCTGAATTTTAAGTGAACATTTGTGCCCTTTGAATGGCTGCTGCCCCACAAAATGATTCACTTAGATGAAAAAAAATGCTGTGGTTAGGGAACAACAAACATCGCGCAGCAGTGAACCAACTTCCAGGGCACATGTATCAATGCAGTAGAGCCATGTTCATATCAAACAACTCACAAGTCGGGGTGGGGGGGCGTAGAAAATGACAAGATCCAGTCCACAGATCCACTTAAGGAGTCTGCGATGTCTGAAGCACGGCCAAAGTCGCACTCACGTCATGCTGAATCCGGTAATCACCAGTAAACAGGAAATTGCTGGGCAGAAAAACAAACCAAACAACACCGCGTGGCATCTCGGACTGGGGTGCGTCCACCCTCTGACTCATGATATTGGCACGCATGGTGCAAAGAGAAAAATGTAGCTGGATCTCTGAGCCTCCCACCACCCTTTGCACATGCTGAATATTTACATCCAGCAGGTGAGGCGGTCAATCAACAGCCTTAGCGACATGTAACCTTCCATAAAAGGAATTATTCTCTTATAATCACACAGAAAGCTTATAAAGTCCAGCATAAGTCTCCCTTACCTGCTTTTGCTCTCATCCATCATGACCAGGGAAGAGTTTTCAAAATAAGGTTGATCTCTGGACTACCTCTACACCCTCTCTCTCCTCTCTACATCAGGCGGAGAGGACGAGACCCCCCCCCTTCCCCCGAGGCCCAGTGTTCTCTAATAGCTTTTTGTGTCCACTACAAAGAAAGGGAGTGCAGTGTTCGGCTTTCATCATGAGTCGTACACCCCCCCCCAACGTGGTAAAAGTGCACGCCGTGCTGCAGCTGGACCGTGTCATGTGACTGGGAGCGGGGCTGCGAGGGGCTCTCAGCCGGTCGCGATGCTCTGAAACTCTCTGAAACGTATTATTTGGTTGTTTGTCTTCATAACGAGCACCGGGGCAACAGAGGTTTGTCTTTTATGGAACAAAGGGACACTCGCAATTTGTAGTGCGACAGAGCGGGCTGCTCCTCGGGACAAGTGCACTGGACATGCGAGGTCAAACACAGTCTGATAGTTTGGCGAAGTCGCCGCAGATTCAAAGACAGAGATGACATGTTGTGTTTCGAATGTAGCATGGTGTTTTGCAATCTGAATCTAATAAACAAAAATCAACCCAGACAACATTTATCATAATGGCACTATGTAGTATACTTGGTACATACTGAGGGAACATTAATATTTTGTTTTTTGACTCAGTATTTTGTGGATTTGCAATCAAATGAAAATGTGTTTCCTTCAGTGACTTAGTATTTTACCTCCATAAGGTAATGTTCATTTGATTCCCACACCTCACATAATTTAACTTGATAACCCTCCGTCTGGTAAACACCACTACTTATAGCACAGGCTATCTCTAGCAAATGTGTTGTCTTCAGGTCCAAACTAAGACAAACTGAAGATGTCACAGTGACGTCATCAGAGTGGGTTATTTTCTGATGTGTAAAATTGGTGGTCGGCTCCTTTAAATGAACGTTCATGATTCCATTTCCGGAGACTTTTCTTGTCAATTCCTATCTATCTCTCTCCCCAGGTTTTCTACATCGTCTCCACTTCTGTTTGAAGCCCCTTGCTCTATATGGTTGTAGGGTCTAAAATAACCCACGGGTTGCAAAAAGGATATCTGACTGTTTTGGGTGTGAAAGGCTGACATGGTGGACAGGGTATGAACCTGTTGGACGGCTTCCTGTGTGGAGTGCCCTGGTGCTCTGGCCTCCTTCCTCAGTCCAGAGAAGTGCTAGTCTGTCTGTGTGTCAGTGGCATCTCCACAGCATCATCAACATTTACTCCCCATTCCAGTAAATGAATTATTCACATTGACATCACACATAAACTGTGTATAACCAGCGGGTATACAGGCTCCATTGAACATTTTAGGGTTGCCATGGCAACTCACCAGGGCCACTGATCTGTGAAGTGCTGCGGCTGCGGTTGCCAACGATGGCCACCACCCGAGCGCTGAGGCTGGAACGTCTCTTCTTGCTGCCTCCGCCCACCGTACCCAAGGCCGTGTCTGATTGGCTGCCATCAGTGCGCTCCTGGGTGTAGATCTCTCCGCTCACACTGGAGCTCTTCAGCATGCTACGGCCCACCGATCGTATCTGCCGACTGAAGAGAGGACACACCGAGTGACACTGTGATCTGCTGTGGTGGAGAGTGGCTCGTGATATATTACCGTACCTTCATTTTAGGAGAACACAAAAACAGCATTGTGGACAGGAAGTGGTTTTTTGTAACATTTCACACTGACTGTGTTTGAGGAATTATGTTTAATCAAACAGCATGTTAATCAAATAAACAAAGAGGAAGAAACTTCTGAGATCCCAAACAAGGGAAATGATGATGACAGACAGACAGGTAGATTATCTTCCAAAATGACTGTTTACCGCCATGTTTGGAGGCTTGATGTTACATAATTCATTTTGGCCATGACTCTCTGAAATGTACAAAGCTGATAATTTTATCATGTGTTAAAGTTCATTCTTCTCAAACAAGCCACCACACAAGGGCAGCAGCTGGCCAGCGCTCGATGCTGCCTCCTAGGGGTGTGGAGGAGCTCCCGCATGTCCATCCCCTCAGAGGGGGTCAAAGTGCTGCAGGAGAGCCCAGCTATACTGGCCTGACCGTCCATAGCCTCGAGCGGGGTCCCGACAGCCACAGTCCAGTGGCCCGGGGGAGCAAGGGAATGAGCGGGGAGGGGGAGGGTGCTTTGAGGCCTCTCCACCGCCCACTGAAGGGAGCTCAGGGAACGGCGTGCGGCAGAAGGAGAGGGTGGGAGGGGAGGATCCGAATCTGGAGGATGGAGGGGGTCCTGGCAGTCACAGCACAGGAAGCATGCAAGGAGGGATCTGAGACATGCAGAGGGGATCGCGTAAACATAGACACAGACACAGGCACAGAAAACAAGGGCCAAATAAAAAAAAAGATGACAAACGATATACAAAATGAAAACTACATGTTTAAGTATACCAGTCACATCATATGTGTTAAGTTTTTCTTTTTTGTCTTTTGTGTTGTTTTAATCTGAAAGGTCACCTTAATGGATTACAAAGAATTATGACAAAAGACATGCGTGAAAATTTGAAGATGAATTTTACCTGATTTAAGCAAAAAAAGCTAATATGAGCAACACCCAGTGAATTGTTTAAAATTTATGAGAAGCTCGAAAATAAAGGCATATTAAACAGGACTTTAGCAGTTTTAAGATAATAAAAGACATAATGGGGGGTTGTGTGTCACGTGTCAGCTCAAACTCATGCTGCCCCTGTTCCCATTTCTCTGTATGTACTTAATGCAGAAGCAGATTTAAGACTATTCATGAATGCAGATATTAATATCCCTCTCTGAGTGAAAACTGACCTGAGGCCAGCAGTCCTTGTACAGCCCTGGATTACTAATTTATATCCATTGTCTAAATTTAAGATAAGCTACATTACAGGCCTTCTAACACTTTCTCCATATTTTTATTGAAATGTGTGTTTTCGCTGTTTGATTCTAGCTTTCGAAAAAAGGCACATGATGGGACATCAGCCTCCATCAGGGGAGAGTTTATTTCACGCTTCTTGACGTGATCTTTCTTGTTATGTTATCAACACATCTATGAGACCTCTAAACCTGAATTAAAACATGCAGTAATGTTTTAAACCACCGTCTGCCTCCACCTTTGTAGCAATTGTTTTGTTTTTGCCTGTGAGTACATCTGTTAAAAAAGCCAGGTCCATTAAGAAATCACTTTCCCAGTTTGGTGAGGAAAAGCTTGACTGGCCTGCACAGAGACCCAAACCCTACCCCATCCAACCATCCAACACTTTTAGGATTAAGTGGTACCAGACAGATCTTATCAGTCAGCTTCCATAAAGCTCTTTTGGCAGAATTTGAGCCATTCCCTGCGGCCTACTTCCACAAACATTTACATTTCCATGTTTGGAAGGAGATTTTGTATGGTATTGTCACAATTCATGGGTGTAATATGAATAACAGCACCATATAAGCATCGCGTTCAAGTGTCCACACGCTTTTTAGAATGATAGTGCTTGTTTTTCTTTTAAATACATTGTAACATACTCCGTCTCTCTCTACACTCTCTCTCACCTCAGACTCTAGAAAGTGTGTCAAAGGCCGTGGGGCTGTGCTTTTATAACGCTCTATTTGGATTGATCTGCGGTAAGGCCATAAAGAACGGGGGCCCTCTCTCTCCTCTCCAAGACCTCACTACATTAGCCAGCTAATAAGCTGCACTACATCACCACCTGGCCCACTGAAGACCACTGGGACGGGGTCGTTTGTCCCTGTCAGCGCACTGCTACTGGTCAGCAAGGAATGTGTGTGTGCAACTGTGTGGGAGTGTGTGTGCACATGAAGAGACCAGGGAGATATATATTTTTTATTTTGATCTACTTTTTGATGATTTATTTCAGTTCAGGTCTATTTGATCTTTTTTTTTTTTGCAAAGGCTTAGTTTTAGTTTTGGTGTTACTTGATTTACAGATTTACAATGTTTTAGTATGGTCTTTTTTAAAAAAAAAAATCAACTTTTAATTAATGCATGACTCTGAAATGCAGACTTTGTTCAAATACTGGCTGAAGTAATGTTTATGTGTAAAATCAGTGAAGTGCCCCTTTCACCTGAACTACTTTGGTACATGTAAGATGACTTCGGGAGCAGGGGAGATGGTATGGGTAATGTTTTGGAGGGTTTTGATGGCAAAATGTAATCAAATGAGTCAGTTTTCAATTATTCCCATATGAACAAGCTCACTGCACCATAAAGTACACAAGGACAAAAAAAGCTTTAGCTGTTTGATCTGACCTCCAAACTCCCTTCAGACGTTACAAGCAAGAATCAAATAATCTCCCTTCAGAGA
This sequence comes from Terapon puta, assembly GCA_028564955.1. Lineage (NCBI taxonomy): Eukaryota > Metazoa > Chordata > Actinopteri > Centrarchiformes > Terapontidae > Terapon > Terapon puta. The sequence continues at coordinate 2,816,284 of JAOXYL010000061.1, forward strand.
TCCATTAGGTGCTGTTTATAATTACTACCACTGACAAGTTCCCCATATCTATTGGTGTCTTCAGTGAGCAGGCATTTGGGGGCTCTGTGTTGGGGGTCTGGATTTGTTGTATAGTAAACAGGTGGATCGTCTGCCATCATCATCGGGGATCTCCTGATCTTTACCTGGACTCCCTGGTGTCTCCAGCTACAGTGTGTCTCCTGCGCTTCAACTCCTCAGAGAAACGTCTCTTTCCTGCCGCCCTCCTCCTCTCCTCCTCTCCATTCACCCCCCACGAGATCCTCCTGTCCTTTTTCTCCTCCTCTAATGACTTGGATCTGAGTGTGCAGTTTGTTTGCATTTGCAGTTTGTTGTATGTTCCCATATTTGTGTGTGTGTGTGAGGAGAGAGGAGGTATAGCATGCAGAAGGACAGAAACATGCAGCAGTTGGCATGCAGAAATAAAACAGAAAGACACAGTGATTAGCATGCATATAACACAGCCTCCAATTACCCAGACATTAGGCTCATTTCAGTAAGGCTGGCATGACTGTACGTGGATCCATGACTGTAATTACAATAGGACCGAGTGCCTACAACCCACAGCGCACTTAACATTTAAAATGACTGACCTGAGTCGTCCCCCGGGTCGCTCTGACTGGATAGACATGTAGCTGGTGCTACTGAGGCGGGAGGCACTGCTGGCACGGGAGAGGGCCGACACATCGCTCATATCGCTGTCTGACGATCTGGCCGACATATTGTCGCTGCTACGCCTCTGTTCTGCATACATCTACCAACAGAGACCGTGGGAGAGAAATTATGACTTTGTTCAAACTGAGGATAGAAAAACAGACACGATGTCATTTATCAAGTGCAAAAAGGAGGAGGTGAATCTGAAAAAAAATTTAAAAAATGATGCTGACCTCCCGTTTGGTCTTGAGGTCCGTCTCAGGGTCGTGGGAGGCTGAAGGCCGGTAGGAATGTTTCGCCGGATGCCGGTAGGGGGCTCGCTCCTCTACTGCAAGGGCTGAGACGAAAGAGACAACAACAAAAAAAAAGTTGCAAAGAATATGGACAAAGAAAGAAAAAGGTAGAAAAAAGAAGAATCGTGAAAATAAATCTGGAACATTGGTTTCTAATAGGAGAGACTCCGGACTATCGTGAGGATGCAGGATCTGGGTTCGGACACTAGGTGGAGCATGATGTGCACTGATCATACAGAAAAGGTTGTTGTGATGAAGATTCTCGGAGGGTCAGACAGAAATGCTCACAATTAACCGGGAAACAAATATAATTTGCCTCTGAGTTGGATTTGTCAAATTGGGAAAAGTCAGACAGAGATGTTAAGTTGTCAAAATGACTGACTGTATATTGAGATTCTTCATACATTGGACCCTACCCATGTGACAGCTAAGTGAGGTAAAACATGCAAAATGTTTTAAAATGCCTTTCAACCCAGAAGATCTAAGAGGGGAGAGCTCCGTGAGACATACATTTATTACTATTGTTAAATCATAGAACTACCTAATTATACATCTGTGGGTATAGATTTGCCTCTTTCATCAGGTTTATTGTCAACATGTTCTTGACTTCCACAGAGTTATAGAAATAGAAAAGGAGATGTGTCTTGAGCTCACTGTCTCACTTTTTTATATTTATTTTTCACCTCAAATCACCATCAGGTGTACTGTAACAGCGATGCAGCAAATGACAGGTTCATATTTGTGTGTATTTGATGAAAAAGACTTTGATTCAGTCGCGGCATGTTGTACCTAGTTTTGAGGTGTAACATAACAGCTCTCCCAAACAAACAAACGTACCCGTCAGAGTAGCACAGCACTGGAAGATTATTTGCTAACAGGACCACCCATCACCCATGATTCCTTAAATACAACATACCGTGCTCTATGCTGCTGCTTTTTGCAGGGAGCTGAGGCAGCTGCCTGCCCCTGCGACCTGATGAGGGAGTCCCCGTTGGAGGAGAAGGACTGCCATGAGTGTGTGCTCTGACAGGCAGGAACATAAAGACACGAGATAGGGAGGAAAAAAGATGGAAAAAAAGAATTAGATTTTATAATTTTGCAACCCCACTCTGGCAATGAGGGATCTCTTACAGTACTGTCACATTATATCAGTGCTCAACTGTATTCACCACTAACTGAAGCAAAGCCCAAAACTGAATCACAGAGACAATAAACTGAAGCCAGTATTATGGGTCAAAGGTCAAGGTAGGATACAAATGGATCACGATCACCAGTAGGAAAAGTAAAGGAAGTAGCACTGAGTGTGTCTGCATGTGGTATGCACAGTATGTCAATGTGTCTGTACAGTTACGGTATTATAATGCTGAGATGGAACATTTCTGCAGTAAACTTTAGTACACAGAGCTTCATAGCTGATAGTGCCCCCAATTTACACAAACTACATGACCCACTGTTGAAAAGTAGATTTCTATTCATACCCCAGCTGACATCTTACGTCTTGGAACAGAGAAAGAACATAATTTTAGCCTCTTGAGATGTGACGTTTACACGTGGCTATCGTGCACACAGGGAGACCACACTCAGTGTGACAGAGGAAATCAGCACACGGGGGAGCAGAGGAGTAGTGCTGGCAGTAGCATGCACCTGTCTAGCCGCGGTGAGTTTGGGCAGGACCCGGCCAGAGCTGTCTGGCCAAAGGGCCTCAGCGGGCCCCCTCTCCCCCTGCTGCCCCGCAGGATAGAGGTGGGCTGGATACGACTGGCACCAGCGAATAAAAAGAAATGAAAATATACAACCTTGTAAATACAGCGAAATTAAATCAAACAAATATAACAGAATGGGTGTCACTGCTTTCAGGGCTCAGAGAGCACAGCGATACTTAGGCTGTGCAGGAGTCCGAGTGTGCAGACAGTGTTAAACTCAACAACAATCATCAATCAGATACAGCTGATGCACCCTACATCAACATACAAGAAAATATCTTCATCACTTTCTAATTGCAGTGGCTATTCTGACCATTTTACCGTGGTTCTTATTCAAATGTTCATATTTTTCTGAGTACAATAATACTATGCCTTGGCAAAATTTTAAGTTAAAGCAATGGTTTGACATTTTGGGAAATCCTCCCACTCATTTTCTTGCACAGAGTTAGACGAAGAGATAGATGCCCCTCTAATGTCTGCACGATTAGTCCGGCAGATAACCCCGCGTAAAACCTCAAATTAGCTAGATGATGTGATGTGATGACGAGAGCTTTAGAGGTTACCTTTGGACAGGGCCGGGCTTGTTGATTTTAGTCATCATGCTAAGCTAAGCTAACCAACCGCTTGCAACCGCTTTGTATTTAACGTTGGGTTTTTGGAGTGAATGTAATTTAATTCTAACAACTAGTCACCGCAACATTCAAACACATAAAGACCCTACAATATGCCAGCATGCCTCCATTAAGATGGGTGGAAAAAAGATATTTTTAAGAATGAAATCAAATCATATGTGCTAGATTGAAGATGTAGAGTTAATGTGGAATTATGGGCATTTATGGCTGCATACTGACTTAAAAAAAAAAAAGAATCAATATTCCATCTTTGACAACCAGTCACAGATGGTTAGATATCATCCCTCAAGAGAGAAGAGGAGAAGTGACAGTAATGAGAAGAGATTAAATAAGGTGAGTGAGTGAGGGAGTGAATGAATGGATGATCTTACCTGTCCCCCTCCAGGCTTTTTTTGCTGCCCCTTTGACAGTTTGGACTTGATGAATTGCTACACTGCCTGTTTCGGTAAACAGCCACCACAGAGAGAGAGAGGAAGAGAAACAAACACGATATGGAGAATGATGACCCACAGAATGGCAAAACTGAATGCTGACTGATCTGTTGGATATAATGCAAAGCCGAGACGTTGTGGTTTGGGTTTTTGTGGTTTGCAAAAGCAATAAAGCTGAGAAATGCACGTTCTGTTAACTTTTTTTTTGCCCCTACCAACGACGATGTTAAAGAAAAGAAGAAGAAAAAAAAAAAGCTTTCAAGGCAGAGAAGTGGGGAAATAGAACAGGGCGCTCTCGGCAGAAAGAGCAGGTGCAGCATAATAAAAGAGGGATTACATCGCCTTAGACCACAAATATTTACAGGGAAAGGGGGAAGAAACAGTGCCAATCGCAAGATCAGTGCAATGCTATCATCTACAGGATGAGACTTTACGGGGGAGGCTTCAAAGGTACAAGCAGGCAAGCGAAGTGCTTAAAGAGGTGGGCACAGCAGGAGTGGGCAGGCCTGGTATACCTGTCTTCCTCAGGGGCCACATGTTCTACTAAGATCCTGGGGCTTGGGGGAGTCTTGTGGGGCAAAGAGTTGGAGGACCTAGAGGGCGAAAGGGCAGGAGGAGGAGCACCCCAAGGTGGGAACAGCGGGAGAGGATGTTAGTGAGTCGAGGGACAACCAAGGCCCTGAAACTTTGAATTTTCTTTAGATCTCATGACATGACGTATTGCACATTTCAAGTCATGTTGGAAGTCTGAGCATTTACTGTGCAAATAAACTGAGACCATGCTGAACACACTGTGACTTAGATTATTTATCACTTATCACTTGTTTAAAGGAACAGTTTGATATTTTGGGAAACACACTTTTCTGCCAAGAGTCAGCAGAGATCAATAGTCTGGAAGCAGCTTAGCTTAAAACAAACTATTAATTGTTGGTTTTCTCTGTAGGTAACACACTGAACCTTGTCAGCTTTCAAATCAACATGCTTATTTCACTGGTTTAGCCTATACATAGACTGAGGAGTTAAAAATACAATTTGTGTTTTTGTCACCGTTCGACAGAACCAGGCCAGCTGTTTCTCTCCCCGCACAGACAGGAGAGTTGGTGGATCTTCTCTCATAACTCTCATGAAGAGGATGAAAATGTGCATTTCCCAAAATCTCCAAGAGACAATTTCACTCAGCTAACCTTTGAGGGATTGACCCAAATTTGCTGGCTCCACAACCTTGTCTGCCTCTGTTAAGTATTCTGTCCTCTGCACACTAGTGGATTATTTTCTGTCTTTGAAATCAAAGCTATTTCCAAGATTCAAGGTCGATGTTTGTCAATGGACGTGTGCGATGGTAAATTCATTCATGTATGAGGGAGACGTATGACATGAACTGAAATGAAGGCATGCAGAAGCCTAAACCCCAAATGCTGGATGATTCAATCATGCAGTCCAGAAAAACTGACGCTGTCGCTGAAGACAATTTGTCATTTGATCGTGTTTCTGTATTCACCTCTAAAACAGAACGACTTGTGCAAATGAAATTCACTCGATTCATGAACCGCATTCAAAATGTGTGAGCTCATCTTCTTATACCTGTCTCTGTCAGAGGAGTGAAAGTTGGTGTCTGGTCTCAGACAAGTGGTGCTGGCACTCCTCACTCTGTCCAACGACGGCTGCAGGTCGCTGCACCGCCACAACACGGCAGGAGAGAGAGAGAGAGAGACAGAGAGAGAGAGAGAGA
>JAOXYL010000061.1:2873173-2885065 GCA_028564955.1 Terapon puta
ATACGAAATACTGAAGAAGTTACCCAAATAAGCTTTCATTTGTTTATTTCCATTTAAAGTAGGTTATAAGGAGACCTGACCCTCCTGTGGCACAGACAGCAGCTTTATCTAATGGAGTGATGATAAGGGTTCAGGCCTCTATGATGCGGACAGGTTCAATTGAAATGTTGTCGGTAACAGTCATTTCTATAATACTCTGTAATGGTGAAAACACATTTTCTTTGGTTGGGTCACAGTTTGGTCATGAGGTAAAGACATTCACACTACTAGTCAACAGTTCCATATCTCAGGATTTCCAAGAACACAGCGACATCTAGTGGTGATATGTAAACACTGCAGGGAGCATAAAGCCCTTTTTGGGTTTAGTTTAAGGTAGACAGCAGTGGTGTGCACAGACATTTTGGGGGGCAGGTGCTCAGTGAAAAATAAGGGCATTTCGTTTATTAGATGCTTTTAATCGTCGAGTATTTATAGATTGTGCTGGCATGGGCCACATACACTCTTAAAATAAAAAAAAAACTTTGAACTTTAGACTTTTTAAAAAGCAACACCTTCCCTGTGGTTAATATTAAATCCTCTGCTTGACCTCCCTGATCTGGAAGATTTTTTATTTCATTCATTTGTAAATATAACAGACGGGGAGCCTGTTTCTAAAGCAAAGCTGCAAACCCCTCGGGTGTTTGATTATGACTATTCATTTGTAAGAGGACGAATGTATAACTTTTTCTTTGTTTCAAAAGTTATGGGTCGTGTCGATTGAAGAGTATTACACAGGAACACCTTCACCATCAAATGAACTGTGTGTGTGGGTGTTTGGAAAAGTTGATGGTACAGCAGACAAAGCAAATACTCATTAGCTTTTGCTGACTTATTTAGAACAATATACAATATTGGAAAAAAGTCCAATTGGATATGATAGCTTGTATTCCTTCTATATCTGTATTTATTTGTTCTTTGAAGGGGGACATAAAACAAGTAGAGTATTTTTTCTCTTCATAAAGACATAAAAAGACCCCTCAAGACATACAGAGGTTTATGGCCAGTGAGTACTTGTTTTCATGAGAAAACTTAAACACTGAGAAATGTGGAACTTGTCCACACACACACACACAATAAACGTAAAATACATATTTGATATGGAAAATTATGTTTTATTACATGTGTCTGGAGAACAAACACTTACAGTTTGAATTAAGTGCATTTCCATTGTGGGGCTCACAGTGCCATCTAGTGTGTAAAAATGCCACATGACACATTTTTTTCCTCTCTTTCTTTCTTTCTTTCTTTCTTTCTTCTTTTTTGCTTAGTTTGTCTAACAATCAGAATAAATATTTTCCATCACATAAACAGTATTTCACAAATGTAAGATCTGGGTAAAATACTTTAAAGATTGTTCTGCTGAGCAGACTTGCCTGGTTGGAACATCAGAAAGTTGTCAGATACAGAAATATAACAAGGCTTTGTGAAGCCAGTTTATTTTTTTCATTTTGTCTTTTATTTGACCCAGATCTAGTGAAATCCAGTCCGCCTACTTCTTTAGGACCTCTGTGTCTACATTTTCAGTTTTGGACACCACTTTTCCGTCAACAATCTCCTCAATCACCACTCTCGTCCTCTGGGTGATGACTGGCTCAGCTGCAAATGAAATGAAAAGCAAATTTAACCTCCAGTATGTTTCATTTTGAACAAGCAATGCACTAAAAATGCAGTAGCAATGTAAACTTACGTTTGACTTTAGCCGTTTGCACAGTTGTGACGACAGCTCTCCTAGAGGACAGACCAAAGTCATTTTTTAGCATTCGAGAAAGACATGGTACAGACGTTAAAATAATTCAGCAAAAGTTTAGCATTTTGGGAAGTATTCTTAATCCCTTTAAGGAAGGTCATTAAGATCAAATGGTCAGTATCACTCATATCTGTATGTTTGAGGTATTAATGTGTTCATTAGTGAGCTTTTGAACACAGATCACCCTGAAGAATCCCCTTACTTGTTTACGTCCTCTCCATCCAGCAGCCTCCTGTACTCGGCGATCTCCATCTCCAGCCTGGTCTTGATGTCGAGCAGCACCTGGTACTCCATGGCCTGCCTCTCGATGTCCGTCCGCATCTGGCTGAGCTCGCTCTCCAGGGCGTTGACCATGGCCTGGAGCTGGCTCATCTGCAGGCTGTACCGGGACTCCGTCTCTCCCAGCTGGCCCTCCAAGGCAGATTTCTGAACGGGAGAAAAAGGAGGAGCAGGTAATTTTCTGAGTGCTAAGTGCTTGTTTTCAAACTCCTCTTTCCAGTTTAGTTGCCTGAGGTGTAAAAAAAAAAAAAAAGCACAGAGGCAGGTTTACCTACCTTGCTGACTATTTACAGTGTGGATAATCAAACACGTTGCATATTGTGTTTCTGTGATATTTGTGTGTGTTACAATCATGACAAACTTGTTGAGGTATTTTCTTCTGTATTGTACTGAAACATCGTTGCATAAAAATGAGCAGTGCAGCTTCTCCCAGTGTGGACATGCGTATCTGTGTACGTGTGAAGTGAATTACCAGGCTGAGCTGGGACTGCAGCTCAATCTGAAGGGCCTGCAGGGTCCTCTTGAGCTCGTTGATCTCACTTCGGGAAGTCTGCAGGGTCTCCGTGCTGGATGCCACCTGCTTGTTCAGCTCATCAAACTGAAAGTTGCCAAAAAAAAAGCTGGTCAGGCCGCGTGGGAATTACTCAGCATCTGAGACGCACCTTCCTTTCGCTTAAACGCGAGAAAGACGGCGCCGGTTCGTTCCTCTCACCTTGCCCTTGTACCACATCTCCATTTCGCGGCGATTCTTCTCAGTGATGCCATCGTACTGAGCTCTGACCTCCTCCAGGATCCTGGACAAATCCTCCTGAGGCTTGGCGTCCACCTCCACGTTCACAGAGCTGCCGGTGAGTTGGCTACGCAGGGCGGCGAGCTCCTACAGGCGGGACCACAGAGTGAGGGGTCATTTAAGGTCAAAGACATAAAACCCACACGAAAAGCAAAATCAGGACTGAAGCTCTGAGGTCACTTTCAAGGCTAACCAGTTGTTTGTGCAAGCGAAAAATAACACTTCTCAGAAGGGATTTGGCAAATACTTGACTCACTGTCTCATGAAAAAGTACCTTATCTCGTTTTTACACTCTGTTCTATGGAACCCTAACAGTGACTTTTTCCTAAAGCTATGGTAAAAGTGGATCAGATATCTAAAGAAACTATGAAGAGACGGTGTGATGCTGTTCCTGGCGGTCCAGCTCTCACCTCTTCGTGGTTCTTCTTCAGGTAGACCAGCTCCTCTTTCAGGCCCTCCACCTGCATCTCCAGGTCGGACCTGGCGCAGGTCAGTTCGTCCAGGACCTTGCGCAGCCCGGCGATGTCCGCCTCCACCGACGTGCGCACTGCCATCTCGTTCTCGAACCTGCCGACAACAAAAGCGCAGAGGTTCACGCGGCTGCACCCGCTCAACTCGTGTTGCCACCAACAAAGAAGAGCCGAGGTGAAGCCGGGGCCAGAACCTGTTACGCCGGTTTGATCTCTCTGTTGACCGTTAGAGCGTTATGAAAATACGTCCACGCAGACCATCACGCGATGTCATGTTCAAATGCCGCCAGAGACTCCTGCTGTCATAACCCGTGGCGGCGATAGCGAGGTTTTTACCACGCAGAGCTGATAACGAACTCTACTCACTTGATTCTGAAGTCCTCAGCTGCCAGCCTGGCGTTGTCGATCTGCAGCATCAGCCTGGCGTTGTCTTGTGTGGCAATGCTGATCTAAATAAGAAAAAGAAAAAAAAAAAAGCATCGTCAGTGGTTTGTTATACACCTGTAGTGGAACCACAAAAGCGTGTTGGTGATCAGTTTGCTATAGTACACGCTTCAATTGCATTCCACTGTAATTGCCTCAAATCTGAATGGTGACGCACAATTATAAACCAATTTGTCAAGTGTTAAAGATAGCTCTTGGCAGTGGGAGAGAGAAACCAAAAAAAAAAAGAAGAGGAAGAAGAAGCTCTAGTTCTAAAGTCCAGCGCTCAAACTAACCAAGTCGCCCTTTTAGACTTTAACTCCGTCATGTTGTTCCTGAAATATTGTGGCTGAGAGTCACACTGCTGACTACACCTGAGTGAATGAGTGAGTCAGCAACAAGGTATTTTAATGAGGACAGGTTATGGTCGGAAAATGTGATGGCTGTACGGTGATCTGTGCTGAGGAATCTCTGTCCTCCCTCCGTCTTGGTCAAGTTGTTTCAACATGACACACACAGGAAATGACTGATTCACCCAAATATTTTAATCCAAACTTTATCAGATTATTCTTTTGTTCAGTTTAATTTAAGCAGGTGACGTCATAAAGAGCACTAATTTGAGTGATGAGGAGACAGATTATAAGATTATAGACTAATATTACATTCATATTACCAGTAATTGCGAGCATTTACAGTAGTAGAGTCACACACTGTACACACACCTTTTTGCGCAGGTCCTCGATGATCGCCTGGTACTTGCTGTAGTCCCGGACCTGGGGGGTCTGCTTCTCGTACCACTCGCGGATCTGACGCTCCAGCTTGGCGTTGGCCGTCTCCAGGGAGCGCACCTTGTCCAGGTAGGCAGCCAGGCGGTCGTTGAGGTTCTGCATGGTCACCTTCTCGCTGCCGGACACGGAGAAGCTGCCGCCCCCCCCGCCGCCGCCCCCCAGCGCCGCGGACAGGTCGAAGCCGGAGCCCAGCTGACCGGAAGCGTAGGACATCTGCACGCTGCGGCCCCCCGCGCCGCCGTGGACGCTGGGGGCCCTCCTGGAGCCCCTCACGGTGGGCACGGAGTACAGGGACATGGAGGAGAGCCCGGTGCGCAGGGAGGACATGGTGCTCTGGTGTTCGGGTGTTCGGGTGCGAGTCGAGGTCCGGCGTAGAGAGACGCGGAGGAGATGCGGCACGGCTCGGCCCCGGGGCGGACCTTTATAGTCCACCTCCGCGGTGGGTGGGCGCGGCCCCGGGACAGGTAGGGCAGGTGGGAGGATGCTCCATCACACCTTTCTGCGCCACTTCCGCCTGCGTCACGGCTGTCAGGAGGGTGAGCCATTGTTCACCCGAGCTGTCTGCTGGATGAGGATTCATTTTAAAGTCAGCCTTATATTTATACGTTTGTCTTACAGAAAGTAATCAAATAAATAGCAGTATGTGTCGACTGAATTGGATGTTTGCAGTCAGTGTTACACACCACAGTGACCAACAGAGCACAAAGTCTGACAGCTCTGTGGTGAATTTCAACCATGAGTGTAAATCTGAAAAGGTTTTTTTTTTAAAAGCAAAAATTACTATTTTCAACTGATCATGAAACTTAATACTGATGAAATGAGACTGACAACACTGAGAAGATTGGCAATTTTGAGCTAGTTGCCAATGGTTACTCTTAAAGCTACAGTTGGTAATATTTAGTCTCCTTAAAGCAGCGAGTGAATATGGAACCAGCCGCAAAGTGACGCAGTACCAGCTCTGTCCACAGGGACCGCCAAAATCATCAGTGACTGAAGAGTTTTTTGAGCTGCTTTAAAGGTGTCGGCACATTTGTGTACAACATTTTTATTTAAATTTATGGTTTTGAACAAACGAAACATCCACAGAGCATTTAGAAAAGATGATGGATTTAAATTAATCATTTAAAACATTTTGATGGGTCAAAAATGATTCTTTTCTGTGTCTCTCTGTAAGATGTTTGGGCCTCATTAATAACAGGCTTGTGAGTCAATACCATGACCATGTTGGTATGACATAGTATCTCTGTGTCATTAGCGGTCCAGAGTACTAGCTGAAAGAAAATGAGAAGTTTGGGGATAAAGTTTGACGGTAAGTGTCCAGCTTCACTCTGGTACCAGGATGAACACTCGTTCAGTTTCAAGAAAACTAAAAGCCGCATCAAGCAGGACCCTTTTCTTCTTGTCCACCAGGCTAAAGCTAAAGGTTCGCTAACTGGGAAGCTACAGGGACACTGTTTCGTCAGAATAAAAATACATAAAAATACATCAGCACCACTGGTTCCAAACAAGTTCATTTCTCATGAAAGAGTCATTACTCAACATGAACATGACCGAGTCTGTCTGATTTTACTCGACCATGAAATGCAGGCGGTGCGACGAGCTGGCAGCTACTTGGCACTCGCTTTGAGCAATAACGGTGTTGTTATCGTTGAATGTAATCTGTATCACTTTGCACTTAACTGTGCTAAATGCTAATATCGGCATGCCGACGTGGTGATAATGATAATGCTAAGATGCTCATGTTAAGCAGGTGTAATGTTAACCACATTCACCATCTTAGCATGCTAACATTAGCTTAGCTACAAAACAGAGGACAGTAAGCGTCAGCAGATTTCACACTCGGGCCGAGAGAACAGGTTGTTTACATGTCACAGATCCTGTTTTTTTCTTCAGTCAGGTTAAAAACAGCGGGATTCATTTGTACCTGACCTCCTGTCAGTTAGCTTGTGAGAAATATATGTGGAAAACAAGTGGAAAAAAAGAGTGAAAATAAGCAGAAAATGTTCAAAAGCTCAGCATGGCTGCCAAAAGAAAGAAGAAAAGGAAAAGAAAGAAGCAGGTACAGTAACAAAACGTACCGCCGATAAAAAAATGAAGCTGAGTGAAGAAGAGATGGAAGATGTTGTGCTGGCTAATGTTAGCACAGCCTCAGCTAGCATGTCAGGCTAACAGCAGTTAGCATCAAGCTAGCTGTCTCGGCTCGGTGAACAAAATGAAGAAAATGACAACACAGAGGGAGAAAGAAAGGTTGAAGAGTCCTTCTAAAGGTCATTATCATTTGATAATGCTGTCTGTGTACCGAGCAGTATTACTGTGAAAAAAGACTAATGCTTTCTTTTCTTTTTTTCATACTAAACCTGACTAAAACTAGACTAAAACCTTTTTGCATTTTCGTCGACTAAAACTGGACTAAAACTATCACATATAGAAATAACTAAAATGTGACTAAAACTAATAAGCATTTTCATCCTAAGACTAAATCTAAAATGGCTGCCAGAAACAACACTGAATAGTTTCAGGCACAATTCTAAGAGATCAGACTGTTAATTGCTCAAATTTATTTGTTTAGCTGCCTCTGGCTCCTATTTCTGTTGCATAAGTGATTATAGCTAAGTATTTGTATATTCTCTAATTTATGTGTTCATTAACTTGGCATACAAAATTGGATCAGCAACTTGACGTAGGAACAAGCTCGCATGTGAATCCTGAGAAAAAAAGCACAACAAGAGATTGTTATAATTTAGTTGATCAAATGATTGGGTCCATTATTTATTCTTATCTTAGTTGACCTTCAATCTCACTCATTCTGTGAGGTGCCTTACCGCACAGCTAACATGAGCTCCTTGTGTACACAGTGGCCTTGTGTACAATGAATTTTGATACTGAAACCCTATTTTTCATACACCAGTAATTACTTATGTGTTGACAGAAATGTGTTTGTAGCTCTGAGAGCAAAGAGCGTTTTTCTGTCAGCACAGTGCTGCTGATATTTGAGAGTGTCTTTTGTGAGGCTTCCTTTTGTGTTCCTTATTTGTGCTTTAATGAAATGGATCAGCCCCAGAGGATATTTTCTGACCTTTCTGACTTTAAATGCACCAACCAAATTCGGACTAAAACGTGGTTCATTCCTCTTTCTCAGTCTGACTAATCTGAAATACAGATGTCTGCAGTTCTCTGTCAGATAACAATCAATTCATGCCAAGCTGTGGTTTGGTGTTATCAAGGCAGATCTGTGTTGATCACTCTGTCAGCACGTTTTAATACAGGGACACAACAAAAAGTATTAAAGACGCTAGTCATAATAAAAAAACCACAACATGTCTGATCCCCTCGGGGTGGATGTTCAACACTGGGATGTTGTACTGTGCTTCTGGTTATATTGCTACATGCAACATTTGAAATGTTCAGGAATCCTTTCCCCTTTCACTGCTGCTAATATTTTAATGCATGAGTATTGTGCAAAACATGGTTTGAAGTGGAGGTCAAAGTTGATCTTGGCAGCCATGGAGGCAAACTCCTTGATAAACAAAGGAAACTATGAAGATGTGTTCAGTTTTCATAGCAGCTGCCAATGTGTTTAAAGAAACAAATAGACTCCAGCTTCAATTAGACATGCTTTTTCTTATAAGTGCAGACATTTTAAATCATCTCCACTTTGTAATTATTTGTAATTACAAAGAATGGAGTGGGATGAATTAAAATGGGATTGGCTGGTGTCACACTATAGTTAAGGGTGGATGAGTGGGAGCTGCCCTTTAATAAGGTGTTGATTATTTGTGGCTGTTTTTTGGCTACCTTTCACTTTGCTTACAGTGTGAGAAGAGAGTCCATCAGTAAACCAGTTTAAGATGCCTTAGATTTTTTTTAATGTAAAATAAAGCTGTCAGGTCACTTTTCCATTTGATCTCAGGGGTATTTTGTAATATCCATCATTTCATAAGAACTGAGAGAAGTACTGACAGGTTTTGCTCTCAGTTCTCAAGAACTGCTTAGACAGTCCTGTGGTTCGTTATTACAAAATACCCCTGAAGTCAAATGGAAAAGTCATCAGGCAGTTGTCTTTCATATACCAAATTTTAGTAGAGGCACATATGTTTGATGTTTAATCTAGTGTTGTACTGACAAAGGAGCTCAGGTTAAAATGACATGAAAGATTAGCATTAAAGCAACACATGATTTCAGACTAATTCAGGGACTGAAAATAGAGTTTAAATAATACATTAGCTTAAAGCTTCTATGATCTGTATTTTCAGATTAATAATGGATTAATTTACTCTTTGTTGTCTAACAGGAGTCAACCCTAGTTACAAACCCAGAGTGCATAATGACACAATTCTGAAAATAACCTCAGCTCAGAGCATTTTAAAGACTTGACCTTGGTTTTATGGCCAGTTTTTGCTTTTTTTAGTCACAGTCACAGCTGCCTCAGAAAATCTGACAATAAAATATGGCAAGCTTCCTTAAATCCTCCCTTTTTATATGGAACAAATGCTTCCTGACACATTGAAAATATCAACTTTAAGGCAAGCAGTAGTATTGTAATGTTGTTTTTACAGCTTGTTGTGGGGTCCCCAGGTGGCCATAAAATAAATGAATGCTAATTTAAACTCGATTAAGATGGACAGGGGTTTACACCAACAATTACTCATTGGGATTACATTGATAAAGGGCATTAAACCATGCACACAGATGGTTAAACTTGGATAAGACCAGCACTACAGCTTTAACTAAGGATTTGTTGTCATGGAATAGGAGCCTTTGCTGGTAGGCTGTGATGAATAATAAAATTAAAGTAAATTCAAATTCATCATCACAGTTTGAGCTAGGGGTCTCGAGAAATTAATTTTGAATAAATACATTTAAACAGAATCACACCAGGCTCTGCAGGAGTTAGTAAGACACAGAAGCTGAAATTGGAGTTAGACCAATTTTTTTTTTCAGCATCAGTGTCAATAGTTTCAGAATCAGACCAATTTGCCCATGACTCTCTGTAACATTAAGGTCATTTTTCTTTCCTCCAAGAGCTGTGTGAGCACTCTCTGTCAACCATTGTTTGTGTGTATTTAAGGTGAGGTGACCACCTGGGGGAGGGCTGTTGGAAAAAAACGAAAGTAAAACCCTTACTTTCACTTTTAACCCCTGTGTCCTTACACCAAAGCCTTTTAATTGCAGTGGTTGTAAAAATCTGGACTAAGTCCCACAACAAAGGTCGTAAACTCAGGTCATCATGTTTGACAAAGATCACCACTGCAGTTATCCCATAATGCCCGATGCTGGCACCATAATTTGGGTTCATCACCTTATCGTGTTATCACACGTCGGACGGTTAGATCAGATGAGAAGTTCCTCTTCTCGGATTACTGTGTCACTTTCCCGGACATGCACACACACACACCCCATCCACCAGCCCCTTGTCCGACCCCACCAATTGCCGGTAACAACAAAAGTGCACTGCCCTGACTTGCTTTTCTTTTTGAAATATTTGCCCCACCTTGTTCACCGAATGACAGCTAAGTGTGGCACTCCTAATTTAATTGTTTAGTCAGGAGAAGCATTGTTAAACCTCGAGGCTCCTCTCCAAATGTCAAACAGATAATGACGGGGATAATCGTTTTTCAGGCTCCGTCACTGTGTTCCAGGTGGCAAATTCCACCGATAATGACGCTGATAACTTGGTAAGAACTATAAAATCTATAAAACGTGAAACTCTTTCAAATCAACTGAATTGCTCCTTTACTGCCTTTGGGGAATATCCCAACGTTTAAATCAGGCTTTGTTTGTCCATTGCTTTATGTTGCTGTGGTCCCTCATCTTTATATGAGAGCCAGACTGGGTGGAGCAAAGCATCAGTGCGGGACGATAATGACATATTGTCATCTCATGAATTCTGTTCTCAGTGCGGCATCGTTTTCAACCTCTCCTTTTCATTTCCCTTAATTCTAAAGCTACAACACACCCTCAGAGGTATTTCTTTCATCTGTCACGTTTGTCCTGTGGACTATAAACTATGAAATGTATGGAATGACGGGTGTCTGGTAAGTCTATTTAGTCAACCGCATGAGTGTTCAGCCCCACTGGTATGATCAGCATTACGTTCGAAGGCGTGAAGGGTGTGATACAAAGATAAGGCAAAGTTTTTTGCTGAAACACATCCTGGTTGTGACATTATCTGAACCCCTATGGTTTATTAGTAAGGAAACTCAGGGGCATGTAAAAACAAAGAAGGCCGTTCTCAAACTGCTGCTACAAAAAAAAAAAAAACCCTGTTGTGTGAAACATCACGGTATGTGATCTAACAAAAATAAAAAAGTGTTTTTAGAGAAAGCTAAGACTCATAATCATCCATCAAGATTACACTTTTGTTTTTACTTTCATTTCCTAAAGTCAGAGTCACTTTTAAAGTGAATGAGTGCCATAGTGTAACGGCATCTAGCGACCTTTTGAATAGAGTTTAGCTAACTTTTGTGGAAAATAAACACAAAGGGACTCACTAATTGATGCGAAAACTATCTGAGGAGCTTAGTGAAAGTGTTGCATGAACATTTTTCAACATCACTTTGAGACTATGAGCAGCCTTTTCATATCAAACATAGTCATCGGACCCATAGGTGACATAAAGATATGTATTAGTGCAAATTTATGTAACAGTGATAATTATTATTTTCAGTAAAGGCTCAGATAATGAGCATTTGACAGGTATTTATAAGTGTCTCAGGTTGAGCGATGTGATGCTACATTGTACTCTGAAGCTCTAATTGCGGGTTCTCTCTCTTATTATAGCTTTTACGCTGCAAGTACAAGCACATGAGCCGTTCTTCAGCTGAACACAGCCCCTACAGCGTAGTCTGCTAAAGATTATGTGAACATAATCCCTTCTGTGGTTTTGGATTTAAAACACAATACTTTCCAATCCGAAACTCAAGTGACTTACGTAATGATATCATGTAGAGGCAAAAACCTCCTGCCGCGGAGTTTATGCTTTACGGATCTTCGAGAAGAGATCAAAGCTACTGTATGTTTTTATAACAGGTGTGTCCTTTTTTGTTCTTTTTTTGGTCTGTCAAACACCTTTAGTGAAAGGCCCCTTGTAGAGAAAATGAGGCACAATAGGGGAAACGATCAAAGAGCTCCTGGGCGCCCACCCTCCTGGGGAACAGAGGTGGAAGAATGTAAAGTCACAGAGGTCATGAAAGTCTTAAACCCGTCATCTGAGGCAGACTTTGTTTTCAGTCTCTTGTAGGCAGTGTCCACCTCTGCGTCTGAAATTTGACTAACAAGTCACTACCCGTTTTTCCCCGTAGCCCTCAGATATGTGATTCCCCTGGCCAAAGAGTGCTGCCAGTGTCACGCGACGGA
>JAOXYL010000061.1:2938616-2948859 GCA_028564955.1 Terapon puta
GAGCACTAGGTAATAGTTAATAGGACATTACAGTTTGATTATCTTGAACAGAGCAGTTAATGCTCCGCTGGCAGCGCCACAAATCTCTAAGATGACATCAGACCCGGTATTTAAAGTTTTTCAAGATGTTTTCGTTGCTTTCCTGCGTAAATGGTGGGATGGCTGGAGTTTGTCAGGTATAACGCTGTTGTAGCAGCAGGCCACAGAAGAGGAATGTTGTCTGCTTACCCCCCAAAAAACGAGATTTATACATTCAGGAAAACTACACCCAGCTGGCACTTGCTTTAAACAAACTGTGAGAGGTAGTTTAATTATTTGATTCAAACCTCAGAGTTTCCTCCCGTGAACTTTTAACAATTCCTGTAATAGAAAATTTATTGCGTGATTTTGTACTTTTTCTGTCGTGATTTAAAGTTTTAAAAGCCTCCAAGCCCAGTTAACAATCTCAGAGCAACCCTGCCATGAAATGATTCCCAGTTGTCCCTCATGACCTGTGCTTCACTTCTCCAAAGGTTTTTTTTTTTTTTTTTTTTTTATCACAGTGCAGTTTTAGTTAAACAGTAAACAGATGCCTGAGAATCTGAGACAGAGATACTTTAACCATGTTACACAATCAGGCTTTCGGTGGCCGCTGCCTTAGCGGAGCTTTCCTTTTATCACCGGCTCCGCGTCTGCTGCTTTGATTGCGTAGGGCAGTCTTATCTCTGTTTTTATGTTCTCTGATTCTCTCACTCTTATCTGCATAGTTGCTCAATCTTGCAAAGGCAGAATAACAAAAAAAAAAAGTAACTGCATCCAAAAGCTAATTGCATCCATCACAGCAATAAAGTGATTATTGTCCAACAGTTTAGGGGAAACCACTTTATTCATGCAGTTCAACTGTTGATTTCTGGAAGTAAATCACTTTTCACTTTTGTGAGCTTAGAAAAATAAGGTCTTGGCGTCACCACGACGGTCTGCTTGGAGACACTTTTGTGTTGATCTTGAACTAGTAAGACAATATTTCATCGGCTGCAGGCATGTTTTGTGTTTTGGCCCACGGATCGCTGATGTGGTTTGAAAGGAACTGTTTGACGTATAAAGATAGGCATTTTTATTTGTGTTGGCTTAATGATAGAGATTCACAGTTCACCAGCGCACATGGCCAAGCAGTGGTCTGCACAGCAATTCAATAAAGTTCATGATGAGTCGAATCGCAGACCTGTTTAGCGTGGAAATCTCCGTTCTTGTCACAGTTGGGTATGGGGATCGTGAAGAGGTCGTCGTGCGTGCGGGTGTTTGATGCCAATCTGTCCAGCGCTCTCTGCAGCTCGGCGCGACACGGAGCCTGTAGGAGAAACGCATTTTGATTTGGTGTTTATTCACGTCAGCAGAGTTCCAGATGCAGATGTCGGTGGAAAACGCCTCTGTGGAAAGAGAACGATCGAGCAAAGCGAAGCAAAGTTATTATCTGCAAACGTCCAAATGAAGGGGAGGAATCGTGAGGAAGTTAAAAATAAAAGACAACTGACAACTGTGACTTGAGATAACATTGAGATAAAGGTTTAAAAACAATAATAATGTCATTTTAAAGCAGGAAGTGAATACGAGGCAGCAAAGCAAACTGGGAAAATGGGAACATTTTATTTATACTCTCATCCTCGAGTGGAATAAAAGATTATTACTCACAAACTGCACTTTTACTATTTGATTATACTGTGTGGAGGGCATCAGAAAAAATGCCAACTTTAATTTTCATCACTTATCAGTTGAAATCTACATAAATGTCCTTGTGTGGCGTGAAGCTCAGCATCGCACTGGACACCAGGAAACATCCACATCTCTGCATTGCATGGACATGTAGCTGCATCACGAGCCAGCTAACGATCGCATGTGAACGCACCACCCTGGCTCGATCCGCCTGCACAGC
This sequence comes from Terapon puta, assembly GCA_028564955.1. Lineage (NCBI taxonomy): Eukaryota > Metazoa > Chordata > Actinopteri > Centrarchiformes > Terapontidae > Terapon > Terapon puta. The sequence goes on from JAOXYL010000061.1 coordinate 2,940,526, forward strand.
CAGTCTCTAAACATGTTTAACGCCATAAATATCCAAAATAAAAGGTGAAACTACCTGGGTGGGCAGGCCAAAGACGTCTAAATGTGGCAGGCTGTGGCATGAATGTGCGCTCTTGTAACACATTTCTAGGTTACTCGATTAAACTAAAATGTGGTAAAACCGGCCTGTTACTGATTCATAGGGATGTTATACGCCTGCTCTTGCGATTGTTAAAACAGCAAATTGCATGTTGATGTCAATGTGCACCTGTACTTTATTTTGTAAGACCGCAATTAAATGTTACGGTCTGTAAATAACTAATTTGGACAATTTATAACCTGACTGTTACGCTTGTGGCTTTGGAGCTATAAAGGCTTAATGTAAAACACCTGCCGGGGCTGAGGCATGTGCTGCGGAGGGGATCCCCCCGGTTTGTTGTTTTCTGTGAGACTGATAAGATGTCGGGGGGTAGGGGGGGTCGTCGCACTCACCAGCGCCGCCTTGGTCTCCTCCCTGGCCGTGTTGCTTCTCTGGTTCGTGGATTTCGGGGGGTGGCGGGCGAGGGTCTTCTGTATGCAGCGCTTGTCCTGCGGGCTGCATCGGATGTTGCTGTTGTTGGGGTGCTCGGGGATGATCTCATCTTGCCTGTCCACTGCTGAAAGAGAAGGAATAATGATTCAAGTCAGTTCAACAGGTGATCAGTGCGCCGGGAAAAGGTTACATGTAAACATTCGTGGAGCTTTGGTTGCATGATTGGTCCACATCATGACGCCACCTTTTACTGATTTGAGCTAAATTTATTCGCTAATACATTCTGGTGCCGGATAAAGAGCATAAGCTGTTCTGCTGCTCCTCCTCGTCCCTCCACATAAAGCCCCATACTGGTGGTGAGATGTAGGCTAAAAATGAGGCCAGGTTAACCTCAAGGACGCAGAGCCGCGCTCCCACTCTGGGGGGTAATCTGTACCTCGGCGTTCACCCTGCCACTTTGCGCCACAGCCGCGCCCGCGATCTCTGAGGCTTTTCAGACCGTGCCGCCCCTGTCCCTGCCACTCTCTGTACATCGTGGTCTGTGCCACATTCACCTTTGCGTCCCTATAATCCTGCAGTCCTGCGGCCCCGCAGGCAGCCAGCTGCTTCCTCAGGAAATGCCCCCCTCCCTCTTCATTCTCCACCCCTCCACAACAACCTCAGTCTGTGCCAGATGGAGGTTGTTAGAGGGTATTTGCACTGTCACAAGTGGGCACAACAGTGTCTGTGTGTATGTGTGTGTACTAGTTGGTGGTTGGGGGGTACAAGACGGGTAAAATTAGGGATAAGGCTCGCATGTGTCTTTCTTTGTGCAAACGCATGTTGCCTTTCACCTGTGGCTTGTAAGACTTGGCAGCGCTCTCATGCTTTCTGCTTATAACCCAGCGGCGTTTTACAGATTGGCACGGGCATCAAAGCGCTTTAAACGGCGGTTTTGCCATTTTGAAACTGTTCTCACTCTGATCACTGAACCAAGTCTGAGCTCGGGTTTAATATCGAAGGTCACTGCCAGGCATCCACTTAATTGCTGCTGGCAAAGAGACGACGAAGGTGGCTCAGTAGCCTCCGTAATCTCGAGCAATCTGCAGCCTTCTCTCAGGTCCTCGATGTACGAAAGCACAAACAGACACAAACCAGTACGAGCTGTTCTTTGCTATACTGGTTCTCAAGCTGCCCTGTCGTATTCAGGATATTGATCCTGAGCCATTTTCCGGTGATGACTATAATTTTGTACAACTTGGCGACAGGAGCTGGAAGGCGACCAGATTTCTCTAAACTTCGTAGACAGTCATCTTGCTTGGCTTGGCTCGTCTGGGGTGGAGGTGTGTGTGTGTGTGGGGGGGGGGGAAGTGTCTCTTGGCTGTTTGTATTTTTAGTCTTGTTGCTGTTAAGCGTTGCTCATCAGCACTTTCTTCCAAAAGAGCCAACAGGGTTTCAGCTGTTTCCTTTGTTCCTCGTTGTTCTTTCTCCTCTCTCGCCAGTTCACACTTTTCCGATTCCACGCTCTTTCGCAGGGCCCGAGCCAAAGTGATTTAGAAGTGGGTCAGGGGTGGCATGTCCTGTTTGCTACCACTGCTGTTTTCCACGGAGGAAGTCGCCACTTCTCTGTGTGGTTTCATTTGATTTGGATCAGCAGCTCTTTTGAAATATAATTCCTACAGTGCATTATCAGCCCTCCAGCTGATACTTTGCGGCGGATTGCCCGTCACAGGTGCACAGCAAAGATAAAGAAAGCTCTTGAGTAACCATATAATGGAGCTCCAAATCAGTGGCCTTGGCGTTTGTTTTCGTTCTTGCGCTGCGTTATAATAAGTAAGCCAACAAGATCCATTAAACACATAACCAAAACCACTACCTGTCTATTAATCAGCAGGTTTAACTCATCACCACATTGAATTGTATAGTCTTTGACATATTTCAATACCCTGGTGTGATTATATGCAGATGATACCCGCTGATCAGCTCAGCTTACGATGGGACGAACACGGAGCTCCGTTTTGCGAGCGCTTTAGCCGAAAAATTCCAAATCAGTTAAACAATAAACTGTGCTGCTCGCTAGCTTCGCTTCTTTGTCAAATATTGGTCGTCACATATTGGCCGCCGCACTCGCAGATATGTTCGTCGCACCGTCCGCCAGATGTGTGAGCATCATACATTATGGGGAGGGAGTGAGCGGCCCGATTGTCTCACACTCTCCTTACGACGGACACATTCTGCGCCGGAGGAAAAATCACTCGCATTGCGGTTACATCATTGATTATGACAAGTCGACGCTTCGCCCTCTGTTTGCATATTTTCCTTCTCCTTGTAATCCGTGGAACATTGACATAAGGAAATAAAGGGGACATCAGATTTCAAATTCCACTGTTAGTGGCTTTAAGGCTGAACTTGTAAACCTCAAAGACACATATCCTCCTTAAATAAATATTTAGTTTTGGTCAGCGAGATTGGCAGAGTACTTCCCCATGGTTTATACTTCTACTGGCTTAGATTTGGGATCTGAGTCAAAAGACAGTCCAGGCATTTGTACAAAAAACCTGAAAGTACAAGAATAATGACTGCATTTGTGTTCTGTTTAATACAAGTATGTTGACGATGGTTACAAGGCGCTGATGAAGCGAGGCAGATCAAGTAGCACTTTCATTCCAGTTTGAAAACGCTTAGAGGAGAAAGCTGCTGAGCAACTTCCATACAGGGTAAAGACCCTGTCTGATATAGCAGCTTATATTAGTTCTGTGTTGGTGTATGTTATGGCTGGTGAGAAAGGAAAAAGCGGAGCATGTGTTAGAGCAGTGAAGTTTAGATAATGATCCCAATAAAAGAGCATGATGCTGTAAAAGCAGCTGTTTTTGCTGATCTCCAGTAGTTTGACCTCAGGGTGTGTCAGTACTTGATGACATCACTCAACGACGGGTGCTATAGGTGCACTGTGGCACATATCTGAGTGAACACAAGGAAAACTTTTAACCATCCAGAGCAGTCAAACACTGATTTGCAGCCTGGTTTTGAGTGACTCTGTGTTTAGTTTATGTTAGTTTGTTTATGTCATGTGTTTATGCAAAAATACCAAAAAGCAGAAATGAAATACAGTAGCAGAGCAACAGTGCAGTCAGTATGTCTGAGATTCGGAGCCAAACTTTATTCATCTTTTATATTCTGCATTTAGTTCATCCTGACTGTTTAGCCTGGATGGAGAGCCACTGCTCAGCACCCAGAGATCAGCTGCCAGCTCTTTGCCTCTGCCAGGGTCATTCCTGTTCTCTCATTTCATTCATTTATTTATAGGTTTTCCAAACATTGGGATTACGCTGATTTTAACAATCTATCAGACCGTGAAACTTGCCTGGAGTGGCTTAAAATGGTCATTTCACAAAGCGTTGGAAAAACACTGTTTGTGGAGTTGTGGTTCTCCTCGACACTTGATAGAATTGATTGTGCTTAATTGACAGCAACTAAACTCCTGAAAAATGAACACTCTTTGGGGAGGCTACCTCTCCGAAATGTTTTGTAACACTTTGATAAGTTTCTGGCCGCCTGCTCAAAAGTCAACTAGGCGCGTTACCAAAAAACTCTTTTCAAAAACTTTTCAGTCAACACTGGATGCTGGCAGAGTGCTCGACTGCTGGTCTCCAGGCAGACGATTTCTTTGAATCTGTTAATCATCAGAGATGTTGTACGAGACTAACAGCATGTCCTGCAAGAGGGCCAATGAACATTTTGGAACTCTCTATAACGTCATTTGTCAAAGGAAGGATAGAAAGTTCAATAAAGACTGAATCACAAAGGCAACCTTTGTAAAAAAGGAAACGGAAGCTGACTATAGAATCACCATCACTCTTTGCTATGGAAGCTTTCGAGCTAATTTCCATGGAAGAAAACACTTGGCTTAATCTCTTCTTCAAAAATTGTAATATTTCAGCCTAAGGCTTGAAACTCTGTTATTGTCTCTATTAAGCCAGATATAACACACACACACACACACACACACACACACACACACACACACACATACCCGCAGATCAAAGAGAAAATATGAGCAGAGCAGAAACTCTTCCAGATGGATCTTCATCAGAATAAACATTATCCTTTATCCTGACAAAAATCTTTTGGATCAAAACGTTGTACTGCACAATGAAGAAAAAAGGTTTTGGGAACTCTAGTGCAGTGTGAGGTTTTTCCCAAATTCCCTGCCTCCTCTGAGGTTCATAGTTTCTTCTGTTTTCAGGAAGCAATCCTATTTTTCATCTGGATAAAAACATGTGCAAAGACAGCCGAATCTGTGTCACTTATCTCACGATATACTCTGAACTGAGGTAATGCAGTGACCTTTGACCTCACGGACATACCTCCACAGGCCAGACTTCATTCCTGCTCGTTCCTGTAGATTTATTTGCAGCTCCGTGAGTAAATTCTGTCGTAGTGAGCGGGGGGAAACGTTATCCACCCGTCACTTGTTGATGCCACCGCCGCTTGTGATGAAACCCGCAGCTGCGGCGAATTAGGCCAAACTATTTTGAGTTACATCATTAACTTAATTTTCAGTAGATTGTTCTTGTTGTAATGCATGCCCACGATCGGGGCAAAGGAAACGAGCACTGCCACACTTCTACCAGCCAGCGAAGGGATCTAGTACCTTGAATATTAATAGCAAATAAAACGATTTCACCCGTAGGAAAAGCCTGAATTAATAGTAGCTGCTCAGACGATGCACGCTCGCAATCAGCATTTATCAAGACGTTGAGGTAAAGATGGTTTTTATTGCCGAAATAATGAGCCTACGTATAAGATATCAGCCCCGGAGGATTCGCTGTCCTCCTCGGATTAAGCCTGTTTCATGGTCAGGACAGCGTCGGATTGTTTATGTGTCTCTGTGCTCCGACACTAAAGGGGGGTCCCTGCCCCACGGAGGACAGCAATTAGCTAATCCCATTTACTCCCGCATAAGAGCCCCAGCTGTACAAATGTGCTGCACAACCCAAAAAAAGCAAATACGCAGCATTGAGGGGACATCTGCCGAGAGAGGTTTGGGAAAATCCTCCCGTCGCCTCCGAAAAAAAAAAAAAAAAAAAAAAAAAAATACATCCACATCTTTAATCAACTCCCAGAACGTGCTGAGGAGTCCTCGCTCGCGGGAGGAAGGGGAAAAAAAAATCTAGGTTAGCATGCTGCTTTCATAAAGACCTGTGTGCGTCACAGTACATTGGGCATAGTTGAACAGAGTCTGGCTCCACGGACGGCTTCATTCAAGCAGCTCCTCTCGGTGCCTGCGGGCGCAAGACTTTTCCTATCTGACATCTGTATCAGTTTGTAAATTATATCCGTTTCACTGTCAGAGGGAAGCATTTGAACACGACACCGGGGCAGCCTCGGCAGGAATGCAGGGACAGACGCCAACGCACGCATGATGATTTATTCTAAGTATTAAGATAGAGAGAGTTTCTAAGAATGGGATATTAAGGTGCACTAAAGCCGTCTTAGACCTTGACACACCATGCTGGATGGTGCTTGTTGTTGCTATGGAAATTTGGTTCAAGAATAGCCTTAAGGTTGATAAATTTTTGAGCGAAATTTTGAAGCAAAGAAAATGGAGTGATGTCTCATAACTCCTGCCAGCGAGTCTGAGGCATCGCCTGATACTTAGGCACTTTTTTCCCTCAGCTGTCTCGCATGCAAGCCTTAAAAACAGAGGCCACGAATCTTTGCGATACAAGTGTCATCCTGCAGCATCCACATACAGAGGTGTGACTATTAGCCCCAAACAGCCTAAATTCCCTCCAATGGGCTGCCGAGAGCTGCCTCTATCCCGGCGTCCTTTTCATTATGAATTCTCTTGGTTTTTAAAAACCCTCTTCTATTTTTATCTAGCATGTTCACTGTTGCTAGGAGTGGGGCAGTGTCAGACATGTATTCAGGAGATGCACCCCCTTGTTTAATAATGCATAAGTACGGTGAATGCGCCACAAAGGAAATCTCCTGCCTGTGACTGGAGTTGCTCCTCGCCTCTCTCCCGCGTGCCTTTCCGATTGTCTCTCCGCTGCGACGGTTTACATTGAACATTCTTATACGGCGGATCTGAGCCGCTGCCCGGAGGAATTGATTTACAGCGAGATTTATCGGGCAGAGCTTTCCCCCGCTTTGTTATGACAGACTCCGAGGGTGAGAAGGAGTGCGGAGGCAAACAGAGCTCGCCGCTCGGATTACAGAGCGCCGAAAACAAAACTTATGAACTTTCCAAAATGTTCCATCGGCCGCCGCCCCGCCCCGTGGAAAAGACCCGAGACCCCCCCCCCCACACAGCCCAGTTCAGAGCCAGCTGATCGGACAACGCAGCATCAAAGAGCAGAAACAATGTTCAGGGCCGAGCGGAGACGGCCCCGAGTTTTTTTTTTTTTTATCGCGCTCCAAACAGCTTTCCCTCTTCTTTTCTGATTCCATTTAGTCATGCTATGTGCCGGCCTAACCTATGCTGGCCCTGCACAGAGAGCAGAAGGCTCTCATTTCAGCTCTGGCAGCAAGAGTGGCGATGAGCTCATCCTCATGAAGGAGCTGGACGCGGTGGGCGATGCGCTCAAAGGCTTGTAAGGGCTGAGGGTGGGGAGGAGGGGGGGAGGGAGGGGAGGGGAGGGGGGGGGGGGGGTGTTGCACCCAGGGCCAGGGGAAACAGATGCTGCAGATGAGCGTCCTGGGAATTTTATATTGGCCGAGCTGATCCAAATCTTTGGCGTTCTGGCGCAGAGCAGATAGCCCGTCGCCGTTACCAGTAACCGTCTGGGAGCCCGGGCCCGGCGGGGGCAGCGCCAGGCCGGTTAGCTGATAATCTGGAACAAATGAAAGAACCACCTTGTCTGCGACGCATTATAACTATTGTCTCACACGGTACAATGGAAATCCACACCACTCCCTTTGAGGAGAGCAGAGGAAGACAAACAGTGGAGGCTGTTTCCTCGGCAGAGAGAAGTTAACGTGACGGCAGTGAGCTGGAACTGGATATGCAGATAAGACGTCCAGTAACGGACACCCCGCTGTGTGAGAGGAGAAACAGACTTTCGCCTTTTTGGAAAAAAAAAAAAAAAAAAAGCAAGGCGCAAAAGCGGAGAGAACGAGAGGCCGGCCCAGAAGAGCGTGATAGAGACATTGACAGCAGAAGAAGAGTTAGACATCTGCAGCAGCAGCAGGAGGAAGAATGGGGGCGTCCATGAAAGAGCACCAAGTGAATTACTGATTGCAGAGAGCTCTAATAGCCCCAGACTGGCCACACTCCATTACAGTCATTTCATACAGCGGCTTTTATTACCTCCTCCCATTACAAACACACACGCATATTCACTTCCACACACACACACACACACACACACACAGACTCTCACGTTCCCCTCACCAACACAATGCATTTCACTGCCTGCACTACCCGACTACCTGCAGGATCTCAGTGTAACATCGCCGTGATGAGGTAACCGCACACCCGAGGTTTTCTGGGGAAGTGAATTTTTAGCGTCACGAACTGCACGAACAAATTGCACGAAACAGGTAACGAACTCGCACGTCATAGAGGGCGCAGACGAACGCGGTGCGAGCCCCCTCACACACACACACGCATGCACACACACACGCCCACCCCCCGGCCATCGGCACAGCGCTCCCTCTCTGCGTCTTTACAGCAGGGCCCCTTTCACGGCGAGCGGCCGCAAGACAGCAGAGGGACTGTGTGCGCTCTCCCATCAGGCCATGCGTGAGGAGCTGGTGTGTGTGCACGCTCTGGTTGGGGGGCTTAGCCGAGATTAGGGTAAACAAGCAGCACATTGTCACACACGCACACACACACAC
>JAOXYL010000061.1:2953154-2964653 GCA_028564955.1 Terapon puta
GTGTGTGTGTGTGTGTGTGTGTGTGTGGAGGCTGACAGTAGACCATAAGTCATCTGTGTCTCTGCAACAGCGAGATGGAGAGGCGCCCCTGCACATTTGCCATTCATAGAGGGATCTTGATATTCCATTATTCTAACGCGGCGCCGTAGTTCACGGGTCAGAAATTCCCTTTCGCGAAACAAAAAGTAACACAAAGTATTTACACATCCACGACGTGTGACTTTTTCAGACGTTTGCAGTGATGGTGCAGATGTGAAGCCACAGGTGGAGGAAGAAGAGATGGAGGATAATTCATTCAGTGAGAATGGAATGCAGTGCGCTGAAGGTGTGACAGATCCACGTATGTGTACCCACACACACACACACACACATATAGACTTTACATCTTTCCATCATACTTTCCAATTTAGCCATCAAGCTCACGCTATCTAGCATCATACTTATACGCTTTTTTTGGAAGTTGGAAAATGTGTGAGGGATGTTTCGACAAACCCCGAGATTTAATACAACGACACGCTGCTGTTGGGAAAAACGTCACAGCTTCCGAAGGCACCAAAAAAACATCTTCTTACTTGTATCCTGGCTGCTGTTTTAATCTGAGTTTATCTTAAGAGTTAAAATGGTTTCACATACTGGGGTGCCATAGAATTTGTTCAACCCATAGTAACAAAGCAGATTTTTTTTCAGTTATACATGAAAATAAAATTTAAAAATAAACTACATGTAAGTTTTTTTTTATTAAATTGAATTATTATTTGATATTAAAACTTGAGCGGGAGAAATCACATAAACTTAATGTTAGAAGAAAAAGCCTTTTTTTTAAATAATTTTGATCAGATAGGAAAGGTCTTAGAAGCTCTGTTATCCTGGGATTTATTTAGTTGAAAGCGCCTTTTTTGCATCTCCTGCACTAGTGCTCATCTTGATGTTTTATTCAGTACAAAGTAATTACCAATTTTACTTGCGTGCTGTTTGGATGGAAGTACAGCAATAACATGAGTGACAGATCAACCCCTGACTGGCTTTGTTTCTTACTGCACTGTCTTCAAATGACATCATTTGATATTTTAGCATTTAATTTCTTCATACACTCGACAGTGTTCCCTCAAACTGAGCAGGAAAATGTGCCACATATCTTAGACTTAGACTCAACTTTATGGACTTTATCGTCTCATTTATCTAAGCTGTGCCTTCATTATTACACACGGGATATTTTAAGTGCGGAAATGTTCATATTCAGCTTTGTGGCCTCAGTCCCCCATTAAAAAAAAGAAAAAGAACATCTTGTTACACGCAGGGCTCCTGTTTATTTCTGACTGCCACCCATCTGCCCCACTGGGTGCATTTCCTAAAGCCCTGCTCTGCGTCTGATGCAGCCTGCGGTTCACTGCTCTGGACTCTATATTGGGCCTCTCGGAGCTCTGTGTGTGCAAAGTTTCCGTAGCACCTCTGAGCGCTTTCCACAATACAAGGCGCTGCTCTTTAGCTCATCACGAGTCACCGCCAAGACCACAGTGTGGTTTGGATGTGTGGATGGAACCGAGTACGCTGGGGGGTTGATCGACGCTTAGCAAGAGGCTAGGTGAGAGGTCCTGCAGAGCGGACCCCGAGACTCTGCACGATTACATAACGACGAGCAGTTTTTGACGCTTGTCACCAATTTATTTATAGTCGATCCTGCAGCAGGCAGGGACCTATTGTCGCAGCAGAGCAAGAAAAACCACAGGACACGCAGACAACGACAACAAATGCTTCATGTAAAATGACTGCGCGTTTTAATTGAATGAACTAGAATTGGTGCTCCGCTAAGGAGAACTGAAGAAGACGCCGGTGTTGGATTCGGGGGTTTTCAGCCTCGGCGAGACGGGCGAACGATCCATTTTTAAAAGCAGATGAGGAATCGGTGTTGTCAGAGTGAGGCGTCTGCGGCGTCTCTCTCCCCTGCCCTGGTTCTAGTTTCTGTGTATTCAGAGGAAATGCCTTCCCCTTATCTCGAGCACACATCTTCTGAATTTCTTTGTGACACTATACATCGGCCCAAATTAAGCTACCCACACTTTGGAGATGTGCTAGTACTAATATCAAACTATCATCTATAAATACAAATGTAGAAGTGAAGTTGTGACAGTGTTTCACGTTGTAGTTGAAGTGGAGTCTCATCAGGCTTATCTAGCGCCTTATTTGGAAGTGAGGACGAGCATTAACTGTTGTATATGTACGAGATGTAACTCCATAATGTCTTGTCTCTGCGCTTCTTATCACGCGTTTCGGTCACCGCATGTGCTTTTACATCAGATGTCGCTCCATATATATTCATTGCTTCCTCCCCGCGAAGGTGCGATAAAGACCGAGGCGGAGGAGATGGAAGACAGCGAGCATTTCCCCGAGGCTGAGAAAGAGAGCGAGATCGTGCCGAAAGAGGAAGCGGAGGGGGCCAGCGAGGACGGGATGGAGGAAGGATTCGACGAGCAGAGGACGGAGGAGGACGAGGAGGAGGAGAGGGACGGGGAGGGGGACGAGGAGGGGGACGGCCTGAACGAACCGCAGGACCTGTCGCTGGTGGACTACTCTCGTTACGACGGCGCGGCCCTGCCGGACGCCAACGCGGCGGCGGCGGCGGGCGGCGGCGCAGAAGGCAGCTACGTGCCTGGAGCGGCGCCCCCCCGCATCCAGGCGTCAGGCAAGCTCAGCTGTGACATCTGCGGCCTGTCCTGCGTCAGCATCAACGTTCTGCTGGTGCACAAGCGCAGCCACACGGGTAAGCACAGGAACACAGCTCGAACACCTGACCTCAAACACAACAGTTGCGCAATCGTCGCTCTGTCGATAGCGCCCGGAGATAAGGCCTTGCATTGACTAGGTCAAGATGTTTGATCAAGTAACTACGATTAACAACACGCGAGACTGCATCACGCATGACGCATGTGTCCTAACCAGTGCCACGGCGAGGAGGGGTTGTGAAATATCCTCTATTGTTGTTCCAATATAAAGCAGAAAAACCTGGTGATTTGACCGCAGAAATAGATCAGCACACCGTAGCACATCCACAACCACTACTTTGCCCTGAATTATGCAATTCCTGCATGAACCCACTCATGTGTATGGTTTGTGAAGGCACACGCACATTTTCCGTCTTGGTCAGCTTATTGTCTGCACACATCACACATTACATCTGTAAAGGCTGTCGAAGAATGAAGGTCACACGGTTTCATTTAAAAGTGAGGGAGCACTGGCGCATGATGAACACTCTCTCTGCGTCTCTCGTTCCCTCCAGCCTTCCTCTGTGTTGTTTTTAACACAGGGTTAAAGAAATGAAGATGTTGATGTTACCATATTACTCATCATTATAAACCGTGATGCGTTTAGAGTGCAACATGACTGCACTGTTGACTAAAGATATGTTGAATTCAAGATGAGGAGGTCTTTAATTTCCATAGAAAACTTTAATTGCAACTTCATTTTGCTGATGAGTAGAGTTGAATAGTAGAATAATGTGTTTTCAACATTGACATTTCAACATGTCACAGTACATTGGCATTCGTGTATTTTGAGTCATGAGAACACTGTTTCAAGGCTTCTGACAATCAAAGTGGATGCTGCCTTGTTCCCTTTTTAAAGATCGTGAGCGATTGTGTGTTTTCTTGCAATTCACTGTCATTCTAGGAGCAAGGAAAGAGCTTACAGCTAAAGCGAATTGAGCATTATTTAAAATATCGACACCCAAAAAAAATTTCCACTGACAAAGTTGCATAATTCACAGCGATCAAAGTCAAACATGAAATGAGATCAATAGGTACGCAGAGAGAAAAGCCGTGTTTTAAAATGTGCTGAACGGTGTGTTTCTTCGCCAGGTGAGCGGCCATTCCACTGCTCTCAGTGCGGGGCCTCCTTCACCCAGAAGGGAAACCTGCTTCGCCACATCAAACTGCACTCCGGGGAGAAGCCTTTCAAATGCCCCATGTGCAGCTACGCCTGCCGCCGCCGTGACGCTCTGAGCGGGCACCTGCGCACCCACTCTGGTACCAGCCAGCCACACACCGGTTCACTCACTCACATGTGAAGCTGATATGCACCGATACTGTATGCACCTGTGTACAGTGTCATGTTGGTTGGTTTCTCACTCCTTTATGTTGGTTTCTCACTCCTTGTGAATCTGAACATGAGGTCTGCTGAGCCTGCATGGCTTTTCCAGTAACACCCTGCCATGCACTTTCAGACGGTTACACACATCACATATGACATCTTACTCATTTACCTCTGGAAACTTAATCATTCACTTTCAGTTCACGTGTTTTACCTGCAAACGCGCTGCACACGCTCCAGTATGCATATCATCACTTTTGTGTGAAACCACTTAAGGAAATAATACTCGCTGTACCATTTAAATGTTGTTGATGTTTCGTGTGTTGCTGATTAACTGAAACTCCTGCTCACAGTGGAGAAGCCGTTCAAGTGCAACCACTGTAGTCGCAGCTACAAGCAGCGGAGCTCTCTCGAAGAGCACCGAGAGAGGTGCCATGTGTACATTCAGAGCAAAGGTCCCGCTGACAGAGGTGAGGAGACGCCGCGCTCGCCTCGGCGACACTTTTCTGACACCCGCTTCGCCAGCAAACGTCTTTGAACAATCCAACATGTCTTCACAGGACACACAAAGACACTTGCTGTAACTATAACTGTGAATGTAATCAGACCGCTGCACCCTCCACACAACCACTTTTGTAGATATGCAGCAAGTGCCCAATTAAAGCTGTTGCTGCCACCTGATCCTGTTTTTATAGCCTCATTAAATAAATGAGCTTATAGCTGTTAGTCCATCATTACAGCTAAATAGGTTATGGCTGCTGTGGTGTGGTGGCTCAGCGCTATGGAGACCGCTTCTCATGTCTATGGCGGCAAAAGGGAAGCCAAGTATGTGGGGCAGATGTTGAAGCCCTGCCACTCGGTGCACGCACACACACAAACACACACACGTACTCTCTCTACGTGTATAACCTCCCCCTAAAATGCCTTTACATACCGACGGGACAGTTGCACAGTTGCAACACTCAGACAATGCGCTGCTTCTGTGGTCACCAAATGTCGTAAGTTTATGCCTGATAGTGCCGTAGTGGTGAGGAAGTACATCCTCATCCTGTGGTCTCCTCTCCTACACTGGTGAAGTAAAAAAGCACCAGGAAGTGAGGTCAAAGGAGCCTCTGATCTCAAATTAATATCTCGTTCCTCCCAGTGTGACATCGCTTTGCTTTACTCGCTTGTGTGTGTGTTTTTTTTTTTTCTACTTCACTTTATAATCTGAAACGCTTTGACAAGTGGACAGCCGCAGCACAGTGCACTCCCTTCACTTATGATACTGCCTGATCGAGAAGAGGTCCTCTCTTCCTGCACTCACTCTCTCGCTCTCTCGCTGTCGAGCAGAGGACGGCCAGACAACCAGGACTCAGATGGGCACCGAGCGTGCTCTGCTGCTCGACAGGCTTGCCAGCAACGTAGCCAAACGGAAGAGTTCGATGCCGCAGAAGTTCACTGGTAAGAGAAGCCCGACTCAACACAACACAGATATTTTTCTAAGTGGAGAAGAAGAGGTGCTGACTTCTAGCAGATGTGTCTGTAGCTGTAAGGATTGTTCCACATTTTAACTAAAGATTATGAAGGCCTGTATGTTTTTTTGTCTTATTGATATATTTATCTCCTTAATTGCTAATTGATCTGATCTGTTAATGCTCACCTGTTAACTGCTTAAGATGTTTACTTCACTTGTGCTTTTTGCTGTGCATTTATGCTGTACAATACAGAATTCATGTTTTGTGGATTATTTCAGGTTGTCTGTCTAAGCTACATGTCTGCCTGTCTGTTTGCCTTTGCTGGCCTCCATCTCTTGCCAAACAGGACCAAAACCGGAGAGTGGTCTCCTCTGTCCTATATTCTCTGTGAGAATTGTGTCATAGGTGGGTATTGCTAACCATGCATGGTTAAATAAGCGGAGACATGTAAAAACTAGAAACTGGTACTTCGGTGTGTGTGTCACCTCACTTTGATTACTCACTCTGCATGTCGCGATTCAAATCCAGATCATTTGCCCGACTGATGAATGATCAAATGATATCAGTTTCAGTAAATGGCTGACGTTATGGGCGTATGCACACACACACACAACGATTCAGTAGCCGATTCTTACCTTTCTGGTTAAGCCTAACTACCATTGGGTTGTAGTTTCGCAATAAAGCCTCAGGCTGCTTGCAAAAACGGGTGGTGTATTGGCAAAAGAAAAGAAAAAAAAAAAAAAAACCCTCCTGCGTATCTCTATCAGGTTGACGAATGAAGTGAGATCTTTCAATATGACAACCACAGGGGGAAAAGAGAAGTAATGTCTACAACCGCAGAGAGAGAGAGAACAGGCGGGAGGCGAGAAACGTGAGCAGGTGCCTCTCCGTCTACACTTGTGTGGTGCAGCTGCAGTCTGCGTCGTCTGCTTCCTCTCAGCCCTCTGTCCTCTCATGCCTCCAAGCTCAACTGCTTTCTCAGGATGCTCTAATGCTGTGAAGCTTTTTGTTGTCCCGTGCTCCCGCCATGTTCCATTTCGCTGCGTAGCTTTCCCCCCCGGGTTGCCTTGGGAGCGTTTTTTCTCGTTGCTTCCACTCAACACCAAAGTGAGGGCCCCTTTGTAAGATCTTTTTTTCCATCTGTGAGCAATGACTGCTTTAACTGCTGCCCGCGGCTCACCTTCTGGCCGCACTGTTGGATGAAGATTGTGAGACCCCCTGCAGAGTCTTGAGCGCTCTTTCTCCTCCTGCCGGTCTAGGTGACAACGGTGTCTGCCTGGACCTGAGCTTTAACAGGGAGCTGGTCCAACGAACTGACATCAAGGACCCTCCGCCGAACTCCCCGGGGCCCGACGCCCACCACCAGCAACAGCCCGTCCTCACGGGGGACACGGGGGACCCCGCTCCCTCCCACAGGCCCTACCCTATCCCGTTAAACCGCAACGACATCAGCCCCATGGGCCTCACCAATGGCCACAAGATGGGCATGCCGCTCCTGGGCCTCCCTCACGGCGCCCAGGCACCTCTCAGTATGGACTCGTTCCACGCTGACGGCTCGCAGATGTCCCAGCCCGTCATGTACAGCTTAGGGCACCTGCTGGGGGGGCTGAACCACCAGAACGGCATCCCTCACCCCCACGCCCAGCACATCCCCCTGTCGCTGCTGGAGGCCCTCCGGGTGGTGCGGGCCGACGGGGAGGCCGGAGCGCTGCCCGGGGCCGTGTACCCCTGCGGCCACTGCAGGGTGATCTTCCTGGACTACGTCATGTTCACCATCCACATGGGGTGCCACGGCTTCCGCGACCCGCTCGAGTGCAACGTGTGCGGCCACCGCAGCCGGGACCGTTACGAGTTCTCTTCCCACATAGCGCGCGGCGAGCACCGCCTAGAACTGAAGTAGCTTTCATATATGCAGACGCCCCCCCCACCCCCCCATGCTTAGACACAGACACACATATGCTCACACAGATAGCGCTGTATGAGCAAACACAGATTTACTCACAAAAAGCCGAAGTAGGAGCTATCTCTCTCACTATCTGCCTTTTGTGTGCGTGTGTGTGTGTGTGTGCGCATGTAACAGAAAGACTGAGAGACATTATAGGAGTGTGACGAGTGTATTTAGTCATACTTGTCTGAAAAGATGGCCTGTAAAGTTTTATTGAGGACTAATTGTACTTCCTTTTCATACATACATTTGTTGGTAATGATACTTGCTGTATATGTTTATATGATATAGCCCTGTGTAGGTTCAAATGTTCAACAAAGTAGCAAAATGAACGAGTTTGTCGTGTACGTTCTGTTTTTTTTTTCTTATCTGTGTAAAGGTGTAAAATAAAAGAGAAACTTTTTTTTTCTTTCATCAGAGATAGACCCGCACCTTGTCGAGAGAAGTGTTGCTTCTCTGAAAAACACTTGCCAATTCAAGACTGCAGAAAAAAAAAAGAAAAAATCCTATTATCTAGAAGGTCACATGTCTCCTTTTAGGCTGTGGTTTGAGTGCAGTTCACTGCTTCAAAGGACATCACTTCGCTCTGCACCACGTGTTGGTTTCTCACTCCTGAATATTATACACATTTAACACTCCCACAAGTTCGAAATGGCTCGGGGTGGTGCAGAGACATTTGTGTAACATGAGTGACAAATAAGCATATCTAAGAAGGACAGAGGTAATGGTTATATAAATGGAGGCAATGTAGGTCTAAATTAAATGTAAGCTGCTTTTGAACACTTAAAGACGTCTCTGAAAGTGTGTCAAAGTCTTTGTGTTAAATTAGGAACAAAGAGGCTGAGCTTTGACACCTGTGCAACATCTAAAATGTGGTATATTGAAATGAAAATTCGCATAAAATGTTAGATAACACTTCTATTTGTTATGGGATTGTCTCCTAATTTCACTATAGGATTAAAAACGCCGTCGTTTCCTCCAGATGCCGAGGAAATAAACGTCAGTGGATGTTCAGACCAGCATCCATCTGCTGGGGGGCGCGTGGTACTGCACGCCGGCGAATTGGCCTCGGCGTGTTTTTCTCACACGGCGTTGCACAAAGTGGGCCCACCGTGGGCCTGAGAGAGCGATACAGGGAGTCCCAGACACCGTGAAGATGAGCTCTGTGTCAATATGACTTCTTTAGGCGGAAGAAAGCTCAATGAGAGAATTTACAAAAAATGATTTGAATCAATAGTTTCGCTCTTCCCACTGAACTCTCACCCCGCCCACAGAATGCATAGTCATGAATTGTCTGCCAGTAACACTCCACATATGGGAATTTATCAGCGCGAGGGCCAGACTGAAGTAAAAACTGAGGTCTTCTGGGAACTTTTGATGCGACCTCCAGCGCACTGACAACTAAATCCACTTCTGATGAGCGCATGGGGGAAGTCACGGCGCGTGTGTGCGTGAATGCACTTAACCCATATGTGAGCGCAGGGACTCGGTCACGCCTTGCTGCCTTCAGACCAGAACAGGGTGTTAGCTTTATCCAGCTGCCACAGCGCTATCTGTCCTCTCCATCAGTGCCAGTTCCCTTTTCTCTCTTTGGGTCTGAAGAGAAGTGACACTTGTGAGATAAACTGTCATCGCAGCCTCAGGTCCACATGTCGCTCGTCCTTTTCAACAGTACAATCGGGCACTTTTTTTTTTTTTTTTCCAATTATAAGTGGTTAACTTCAAGGTATTTTCTTTCTGAGTACTGTTGAGTAAGACTGTGCGTTTGCAGAAGTCTGCTGTGTAATTTGTGGTAATGTAGGAGGATTAAAAAGAAAAAAAAAAAAAAAGCTTAAGGACACATAGAGAATATTTTCTTTCACATCACCTCTGAATATAAAAGAACCATGTTGGGAAACAGGAATGGGAGTAGAGTTTAGAAAGCTCCACTTCTACCCAAAACTTTGTGTGTGTGTGTGTGTGTGTGTGTGAAGTCCCATTTCCACCATAAAACCGGCCTGCCAGAGTTTACTCAGCCAGTCGAGAGTCATGGAGTCATAAAGCAACAGTGACGCAAGTGCAGCCGAAACGAGAGGCTTCTGGTGACATCTGCTGACTGAATCATAGCGCCGACTCGGGGGCCACAAGTCAGAGCGAAATCCTCGATGATGCGTTTTAACAAGAACAACAACACGGCGGGTCCCGACCTCGATTGAGTCATGGAGCCTCAGCTGGATGAACTGGGATCTGACTCTCGTGTCCACTGTCGAACACTGTTTTGGCCGCAACTAAAGAGGGTTTATTAGAGATAGATGATTGGAAACTGACACCAATAAATAAAATGAATCAATAAAATAAGGCAGAAAACACACACACACACACACACAGGTGCATCATCCACAGTGGGGTGTTTTGCACTCTGGGCTCTGGATGGTGAAATATCTTGTAATTGTTGCCCGGTTGTTCCGCTCAGCTCCTGAGGGTGGCGCTGTTGAAACAGGATTGAACAGCCGGAGCGCGGCCAGCGGTTTTCGCTGATTGATCCACATGTTTTACTCGCCTGCTTTCTAAAAGCGTCCGGCAGGTGAGCGGACCCGGGACACCGACGGCGCCCTCGCGGGACCCGCGTCCGACTCCCAGAGACCGGAGCCGCGAAAAGAGGCGGGCGAGCGGCGGCCTCCGTGGAAAAAAAGAGGCAAATAACAATAAGTTGCCACCTTTCGCTGTGACTTTTATTCCGACCCAGAGGAGCGGGTCTGAGCATGCGCACTGCATCGATTCTATGGGGACGGGGAGGACATCACGGAAAAAACGTAGCGGCAGCAGCACTAACCCCACGCCGAGATTTCGCCTCTCCGCTGCGCGAAAACTGCGCGACGGAGGCGGCCCACGACTATGCCCGCTGCGGCGCTGAGGAGCGGGACGAGCACTTGACAGGCCTGGGCGAGGTCTGAGCGGCCGCCTGGAGGGGGAAACCATTTCTTCATATGGGAGAAGCATGCGGGAAATGGTCGGAGGTTGCTGCGTGTGTTCAGACGAGCGGGGCTGGGCAGAGAACCCGCTGGTGTACTGTGATGGACACGGCTGCAGCGTCGCGGTTCACCAAGGTAACGTTAGCCGCCGTTAGCGAGGGGGGTGGTGGTGGTGGGGGGGGGGGGTTTACCGGGCGGCCGGAGGCGGCCAGCGGTGCCGGTAGGTCGGTGGGAGGACTGCCGCTGTCTACGTGCGTATGTGAGAGTGTGTGTTGATGTGTGTGTGTGTGTGTGTGTGTGGGAGGGGTTGGTAGGCGTGCTGTTTGTTGTTTCCTCCGCACACATGATTAAACGCGCAGGGCCAGGCGGAGTGACACCGAGCCCGGATGGCGCCCCGGTGGCACTTCGGGTCTCTATATTTAAATAAATATGTGTGTGCGTGTGTGTATTTGTGTATGTGTGTGTGTGTGTGTGTGTGTGTGTTCACGGCATATTGGGCGAGGGGTGTTTTTTTCTTTTCTTTTTTTTTTTTTTTTTTTTTTTGGGCGACACAAACAGCCTTGTGAGGGCCCCGCCGGTCTGGACTCTGTTACCTCACGTCCTCTGGCTTTGTGGTCCTAATGAGACCTGCCCGGGAGGGGGTGAGGGGGGGGGGCTCTGGGGGTCGTGTCTCTGAGCAGTAACCAGCCTCAGACCGGTTGTTGGGGGGGGGCATTCATGCCTGGCTGACTCCACTCTGCCCTCATCTCCAGCTCCAGCTGCTGAGGGGGGGGTTTGATGTTGCCCCCCCCCCCATCCCTCCTCAAAGTCAGGGAAAGTGCTGCAAAATGTAATGAAGGCAGATTAGTTGGAAGCTGACACGGCGGGTTTAGATGAGTTCTGCCTCTGGGGCTTCACTTTCCTTCATGTCCAGACTTAAAGTGGTTTAAAGAAGTCTTGTTATCCAATCAGAGCCTGACTTCAACGCACCATCAGAGACCCGTGTGTCCCATCTGAAGTGTGGAAAATGTCAAAAGCAGCATCACTAACCTGTTCTCCCTCTGTGTGTGTGTGTGTGTGTGTG